>CAUYON010105278.1:0-26997 GCA_963573935.1 Arctocebus calabarensis
TCCCAGCTACTCGGGAGGCTGAGGCAAGAGAATCGCCTAGGCCCAGGAGTTGGAGGTTGCTGTGAGCAGTGTGACGCCACGGCACTCTACCAAGGGCGATCGAGTGAGACTCTGTCTCCACAAAAAAAAAAAAAAAAAGAAAAGAAAAACCTCCTGTTGAAAAATGATTCCAAAATGTGCTCAGTCTCCTTCCTGCCTCAAGAATAGTTCATTGCATATACTTGACTTTCTTTATAAATAGAGGGTGTTACAAGATGTTGGAGTCCTTGTTTTGACATCCATTCTCATTATAGGTGATTTGAGTAGCCATACAGGTATCTTCCCAGCTGTGTGATACGAAACAGGAAATTTTTTATGCAGGTCGCAGAGCCTGTGTTGCTTCTCTGAGTTAGAAAGAGGCACTTTTTAGTGTGGAAGGCCTTTCCCTTGGGGCCCTAACAACACCCTTAGCTCATGGCCAGTTGAGGATGCTTTTTGTACGCACACTAAGGTACTCTTTCCAGCCCTGCTTGTCCTTGTGTCCTTGTCCAGGTGCCATCGTGCTCACAACCATGTGCCAAAGCCCTGTGGGACACCTACGAAATTTTATTGATTAAAAGAAGTAGTTAGTCCCCCAAAGAGCAACATATATAGCAAAAAATATAAGGAAGTTAGTCATAGCAAAGAAGAAGTAGCAATATCTGCTTTTAATAGGTCATATGTTTCACTAATATATTTACAAATATTTGTAAATTTATTTACAAAATTATTTACAAAATTTGTTTATAAAATTACTACTAATTTTACTTTATTTTATTTTATTTTTTTAAGACAGAGCCTTAGACTGTCACCCTGGGTAGAGTGCTGTGGCATCACAGCTCATAGCAACCTCCAACTCCTGGGCTCAAGCAATTTTGCCTCAGCCTCCCAAATAGCTGGGACTACAGGCGCCCACCACAATGCCTGGCTATTTTTTGGTTGCAGCCGTCATTGTTGTTTGGCAGGTCCGGGCTGGATTTGAACCCTCCAGCTCAGGTGTACGTGGCTGGCACCTTAACCGCTTGAGCCACAGGCACTGAGCCTAATTTATTTTTTTAAAAAAAGAAAAGCTGTGGTCCCAGCTACTGGGGAGGGTGAGGCTGGAGGATCATTTGAGCCCAGGAGTTTGAGGCTGCTGTAAGCTAGGCTGATGCCATTGCACTCTAGCCTGGGGCAACAGAGCTAGGTCTCAAAAAAAAAAAGGAAGAAGAAAGAAAGAAAAGATTCTGGTATTGTGGTTATTTCTAAATGCCGTTTTTAGCAGATTTATTGGGCTATAATTACTGTACTATACAATTTACCCATTGAAAATATATAATTCGGTGGGATTCTTTCTCTGGTATATTCCCGCAGTTGAATAGCCATCATCATGGTCAACTTTAGAATATGTTCACCTTCTCAGTGAAAACCCTTGTGCCCATAGCAGTCGCTGCCCGTTGCCTTTGCCCTGACTCTAGGCAATTGCTCATCTACTTTCTGTCTATAGATTTGTCTCTTCTGGACATTTAAAAACCTTTGAAAAGTTCAGGGAACCCATAGCATTATTAGAAAAAACTATCAGGCAAATAATTAACCGGTAATTTCTTTATATTTTGGGATGGAGCTAAGAGATAAGAACAAACCAAGCATTTTCCCCTCCATTTTCCCACACAACTCCATATAACACTTTCCCAGAGGATACCTGCTGAGTGTCAGTTCTGATACGCTCTACCTGGAGATGGTATCACATCCCACAATTGGAGGACTCAGTCCCACAAAACACTCACAACTTTAAATGCTAATTGTACGTTGGAGGTTGTCACCTGTACTTCTGAGCAACTAACTGTAAATAGAGGATTCCCACCACCCCCTCCTTGAGTTTGACTAATTTGCTAGAGCACTCTTAAAATCCAGGGAAACACTTTACTTAGGTTTATCAATTTATTTGAAAAATATATACAGGCTGGCTAGGCACCTGTGGCTCAGCGGGCTAAGGCACCAGCCACGTACACCTGAGCTGGCAGGTTCGAATCCAGCCCGGGCCTGCCAAACAACAATGACGGCTGCAACCAAAAAATGGCTGGGCATTGTGGCGGGTGCCTGTAGTCCCAGCTACTTGGGAGGCGGAGGCAAGAGACTCACTTGAGCCTAGGAATTAGAGGTTGCTGTGAGCTATGATGCCATGGCACTCTATCCAGGGTGACAGCTTGAGGCTCTGCCTCAAAAAAAAAAAAAAAAAAAATATATATATATATATAGACTTAGTGCCCGTGGAGCCACACACACCAGGGCTGGTGGGTTCAAACCTGGCCCGGGCCTGCTAAACAACAGTGAAAAATACAGCAAAAAAATAGCCAGGTGTTGTGGCGGGTGCCTGTAGTCCCAGCTACTTGGGAGGCTGAGGCAAGAGAATAGGTTAGACCCAAGAGTTTGATGTTGCTATGAGCTGTGATGCCATAGCACTCTACTGAGGGTGAACTAGTAAGACTGTCTCAAAAAAAAAAGTACATATAGTAATCTCCCTATTATTAGTACCCATGGGGATCGGAAGATTCTAGATAAATGAATTAATAGTTTCCAGTTGCTTGAGAGTTACTTTTAAGAATAGTCCTAATGGCTCAGCGCCTGTGGCTCAATGGGCTAAGGCGCCAGCCACGTACACCTGAGCTGACGGGTTCGAATCCAGCCTGGGCCCGCCAAACAACAATGACGGCTGCAACCAAAAAATGACTGGGCGTTGTGGCAGGCGTCTGTAGTCGCAGCTACTTGGGAGGCAGAGGCAGGAGATTCACTTGAACCCAGGAATTAAAGGTTGCTGTGAGCTGTGATGCCACAGCACTCTCTCCAGGGTAACAGCTTGAGGCTCTGTCTCCAAAAAAAAAAAAAAAAATAGTCCTAACTAATTCTATACCTCACATTTCACTATACCCCAAAGTCTGTATTGACTTGATACTAATATTGAAATACAGGAAGTAAAAAGTAACTTAAGACAAAGGCAAACTTCACTTACTGAACATAGTTTTACTGTATTAGAAAACAACTTCATAAATGCAGTATATAAATTTAGTTAAATGGTAGCCCACATACTTTTCAACTTAACTATCATATTTTTTTAACTAAAAGTAACACCCACTAACACTTAAAACTGTTACAGAGGACACGGGAGTGAGCACTGTCACCAGGTTTAAACTTCGATTTTGTTTTTGGCCAGGTTGCGTGCTGATTGCTGGAGAATACAGGTTGCTTGGGGAGTTGGGGAGTTTACTGTAATAAAGGATACAGAGGAACAGCCAAATGAAGAGATGCACAGGGCAAGGTGTGTGGGAAGGGGCTTGGAGCTTCTGGGCCCTCTCTGGGCATGCAACCCTCTGGAAACTTGCCCACGTTCAGCTGTCTAGAAGCTCTCCAAACCCTATCCTTTCGGGTTTTTTAGAAACTTCATTATTTAGACGAGATCATGTACAACATTGGCCATCAGTGATCAGCTTAACTTTCACCCCTTCTCCCCTCCCTGAAGGTTGAGGCTAAAAGTCTCCCTCCTTTAATCCTGCCTTGGTCTTTCTGATGACCAGCCCCTCTTCTGAAGCTATCTAGGGTCCCTCATTAGTATATAGGAGACACTCTGGGCTTCAAGAGCTGGATGCCAGGTAACTGGTTAACGAGCAGCTTGGAAGGCTGAGGTTGGAGGATCACTAGAGGCCAGGAGTTTGAGAGCAGCCTGGGCAATGTAGTGAGACCCTGTCTCTACAAAAAATAATTTTTTTAATTAGCTGGTGATACACCTGCAGTTCTAGCTAACTCGGGAGGCTGGGGCAGGAGGATTACTTGAGCCCAGGATTTTGAGGTTGCAGTTGATTGCACCATTGCTCTCAAACCTGGGTGACAGAGCCAGACCTTGTGTTTAAAAGAAAAAAAAAAAAAAAGACCAGGGTGGGTGCAATGGCTCACAGCTAGAATCATAGCAGTTTGGCAGCCTGAGTCTGGAGGATTACTTGAGGCCAGGAGATCAAGACCGGCCTGCGCCACACGATGAGACCCTGTCTTTATAGAATTTTCAACAATTAGCTTGGGTTTCAGCTATTTAGGAGGTTGATGCAGGGGGATCACCTGAGCACAGGAGTTTGTGGCTGCAGTGAACTACAATGACACTACTATATTCTACCTCAGGTAACAGAGTGAGAGTCCATCTTAAAAAGAAAAAAAAAGAGGAGACAAAAAAATGTATACACATTTTAAGAAAGGAAAAACTGTATTAAATTTGTGATACTCAATTCATGTTTGATTTCTGAGATATTCAGTGTGATTTTATTTGCTTTTGTTACCGGTATATATTAAGTATTACAATTTCTTTTGTCTTTGTTTGTTCGTTTGTTTGCAGTTTTCTGCCGGGGCCGAGTTTGAACCCGCCACCTCCGGTATATGGGGCCGGCGCCCTACTCCTTTGAACCATAGGTGCTGCCCAAGTATTACAATTTTAACACAGTTTTTTCCTTTCTTAAAATGTGCATGTATTTTTTGGTATACTATGTATTTTACAATATCACAGAAGGTTATTGGATATTCTTATTTTTCTTTTTTTTTTTTTCCTAAGGCAATATCTTGCTATATTGCCCAGTCTGGTCTTAAATTCCTGGGGTCAGGTATCCTCCTATTTCAGCCTCCTGAAGTGCTGATTACAGGCATGAGCCATCGTACTGGCCTTGTATTTCTTTTTTCTTTTTCTTTTCTTTTCTTTTTTTTTTTTTTGAGGCAGAGTCTCAGTGTGTCACCCTTGGTCGAGCGCTATGACGTCACAGCTCACAGCAACCTCAAACTCTTGGGCTTAAGCAATTCTCTTGCCTCAGCCTCCTAAGCATCTGGGACTACAGGTGCCCACCACAACGCCTGGCTATTTTTGTTGTTGTCGTTGTTGTAGTTTTTATTGTTGTTTGGCAGGCCCTGGCCAGCTTCAAACCCACCAGCCCCAGTGCATGTGGTCGGCACGCTAGCTGTTGAGCTGAATGCGCCGAGCCTAGCCTTGTATTATTTATTTCTTACTTATTTATTTATTAGAGACAGAGTCTCGCTGTGTCACCCTTGTTAGAGAGCCATGGCATCACGCCTCACAGCAACCTCCAACTCCTGGGCTTAGGTGATTCTCTTTCCTCAGCCTCCCGAGTAGCTGGGACTATAGGAGCCCACCACAACACCTGGCTATTTTTTGTTGCAGTTTGGCTGGGGCCGGGTTTGAACTTGCCACCCTTCGAATATAGGACCAGCGTCCTTCTCACTGAGCCACAGGCGACACCCTGACCTTATATTTTTTAACATTTTAATTCTTTTCAGTTTGTTTCTAGAATATGATGTCACTTAATTGATTTTTTTTAATTGAGTATGTGTGGATACACACACACACACACACACACACATATATATGTATATTGTTTGGGCTCAGAGAATGATACCTAGGCCTGTGGTTTGTTGACAGGCTAAACTAAAGAAAGCCTCAAGGTCTCTCTGACCTCCCTGCTTTCCTGTTCCTCAACGCTTTGTCTCTTCCAAAGCACAGGATGACACTCTTCTCTGAAGTTTCTTTATCTGCCTAAAAACCAGAGCCACCAAATAGGAACACAATTTGATTCCTTTCCTGAAATTGAATTAACCAGAGAAGATTAAAACTCATTTCACAGAGGAAGAGACTGAACATCAAACTCCACACGTAGAGCCCAGACAGACTTTGCGCCAAACCACGGCTAGCTCTCTGGTCCTGTCAGTTTCCAAAGAGAATGATCACAAGCCTCCCTGGTGCACCTACTGCCCCCTAAAAATTATTTACCTCTGGGCGGCGCCTGTGGCTCAGCGAGTAGGGCGCTGGCCCCATATACCGAAGGTGGCAGGTTCAAACCTGGCCTCGGCCGAACTGCAAAACCAGAAAAATAGCCAGGCGTTGTGGTGGGCCCCTGTAGTCCCAGCTACTTAGGAGGCTGAGGCAAGAGAATCGCCTAAGCCCAGGAGTTGGAGGTTGCTGTGAGCTGTGTGACGCCACGGCACTCCACCGAGGGCGATAAAGTGAGACTCTGTCTCTACAAAAAAATAAAAAATTATTTACCTCTGTACTCCATCTCCCTTTCCTCTGTGCAGAAGGGTATAGAAGCATTTGGACCTCACTGGGTCATTGGGTAATCGTTCTTCTGCAGAGCCCTTAATACTGTGCACGTGAAATCAATCTGTCAGCCGTTTCTCCTACTATCAGCTTGTTTTCAGCAGACCTTCAGAGGGTGAATGGAGAAGGTTTTCCTCCTGGCCCCTACAATGTGTGTGTGTGTGTGTGCGATCACTGATGAATGAGTAATTTCCCAGCTGAAGTATTTTTATCCACTTTTGTTTTTTTAATTTTCTAATCAGAAAAAATAAAGATAATTTTTTAAAATATAAGGAGCACACCCTATGTGCTGTCAGAATTTCAAACAATCCTCAGATATGAACATCTCTAAAACATCAACTCAAGGCCAGGCTCGGTGGCTCACACCTGTAATCGTAGCACTCTGGGAGGCTGAGGCAGGTGGATTGCCTGAGCTCACAGGTTCGAGACCAGCCTCAGCCAGAGTGACACCCCCACCTCTAAAAATAGCTGGGCACTGTGGCAGGAGCCTGTAGTCCCAGCTACTTGGTAGGCTGAGGCAAGAGGATTGCTTGAGCCCAAGAGTTTGAGATTACTGTAAGCTGTGACACCACAGCACTCTACTGAGGGTGACAAAGTGAGACTCTGTCTCAAAAAAAAAAAAAACCCCAAAATAAATAAATAAAACATCCACTCACAGATGTTTTCCCATGTGTTTTTGCATTGTGTATGCTGACAATTCTAATTTTGTTTGATCAAAATGGGATTATAGTATACATTTTATTCTCTCTATTTTTATTTTTTAATTGTGTCTTTTTTTTCTTAGTAGTTTGTGGACATTTTCATAGCTAACCATATTGACATAATTATTTTATTGCTACATAGTCTTCTATTTGGATGAATGATGATTAATTCAATCAATCACCTGTTGTTACTGCAGGAGTCATAAAAAAGGAATTTGGACTTACTCTGGACAATCCTGTAGATAGAATAAATTGTCACACATCACATGTTTGTTTGGTTGACTTCAAACTCTTGTCTGGCTGACATGGCAAGAGTAGGTCATGGGAAGGAGAGAGCATCTGGCAAACCATTTTTCTTTGTGGCCAGACTGCCCCTTGTCTAGAAGACATAGAAATAAAGTTATTTCCTTTGAATTGTTTCTCTGAATTTCTGTGGCATACCTGCAAATTGTAGAGTGCCTGTATTCTGTGAGGCATGGTTTAAAGAAAACTGCTTTAGACACAAATTTTAGAAGCTGGGCTGAATCTGCTCCTCTTCCTAACATAAACTAGAAGTTGTTTTTAAAAATAGTCTCCTGGCTCGGCGCCTGTGGCTCAATGTGCTAAGGCGCCAGCCACGTACATTTGAGCTGGCGGGTTCGAATCCAGCCCCGGCCCGCCAAAACAACAATGACGGCCGTAACCAAAAAATGGCCGGGCATTGTGGTCGGTGCCTGTAGTCCCAGCTACTTGGGAGGTGGAGGCAGGAAACTCGGTTGAGCCCAGGAATTGGAGGTTGCTGTGAGCTGTGATGCCACAGCACTCTATCCAGGGTAACAGCTTAAGGCTCCGTCTCAAAAAAAAGAAAAAAGTCTCCTTTTTAGTTTGTCTTGTGACTAATCTCATTTCCATAGAAGCTGACTCCGGAAGATAATTGGGTTTCTAATGAATTGGTTCTGACTGAAGCTTTTGTTCACATCTTGTGAAATAAGTTGGGTAAGGCTGGTGATAACTGAAGGTCTTTAAAGTATTTTGCAGAAACGGAAAGTTTTAAAATATGTAGCCTAAAGCATAAAGCATGAACCCAAGGCAGCGCTCCTGAAACTTTGAAAGTGCACATGTGTCACCTGGGGTTTTGATAAGAGAATGGACTCTCATGCTGCAGGTCTGAGACACTACACCTCTCACGAGCTGCTTGCTATGCCTATCCGAGTGGCCCATAGCAGGAACCCTGAATTTTAGCCCTTTGTAGGCTTTGAGAAGTCTGCCTACCTGGATATGACTTTTTTACTCACATGTGCCTCTTTCAGAGTTTGGATTATGATCGCTGTATCAATGACCCTTACCTGGAAGTTTTGGAGACCATGGATAATAAGGTGAGTCCTACACTTCTTGATCCCTTAGGACCATATAGATCTTAAGATAGCTTTTTCCTTTTTTCCCTTTTCCAAATGCCCTACTAAATATCCTTAATGCTTTGGGGGGGTTGCCTTTTCATGAAACACAGGCTAACCTTGTTTCACTGTGCTTCGCTTTATCGAACTTTGCAGATACTACATTTTTGGAAATTGGAGGTTTGTGGCCACCCAACATTGAGCAAAATGCCATTTTTCCAATGGCGTGTGCTCACTTCTTGTCTCTGTTGGTACTTTTTAATAATAAAGTATTTTTTAAATTAAGATATGTTCATTAATTTTTAAATGTAACGCTATACACTTAATAGACTATGGTATAGCATAAACATACATTTTATATGTACTGGGAAACCAAAAAATGCATGTAACTCACTTTATTGTGATATTTGCTTTATTGTGGGGGTCCTGGACCAAACCCAGAACATGTCCAAGGTCCGCCTATATTGGCATTTATTCTGTAGACCTTTATCCTCCCCTGTCAGTGCGCCTGGCCCAGCCCTGTAGAGTTCATCGTTTTTGCTTTGTAAGCTCCTGAGATCCTGACTTCATCTTACTGTGCTTTCTGTCCATGTGGTAATCAGTCTAAAACTGGTTGGTCAAGGCGTGTTCCTTCCCCCCGTCAACATGACCCTGTAGCAAACTGAATCATTCTTTTCCTGTGTGAACAGAAAGGTCGAAGGTTCGAGGCCGTGAAGTGGATGGTGGTGTGTGCCATTGGAATCTGCACTGGACTGGTGAGCAGGCGGAGCCTGGAGGGCTGCGGGGGTCCGGAGGGAAAGCCTGGCCTGGCAGATCTCTTTGGGCATTTGCTATTACAACATGTATGACCTTAGAAGAAGACTGCATTTTCCTTTTTTTTAATTTAATTAATCCCGGCACAGTTTTGCTTTTGCTTTTGTTTTGTGAAGTGAAAGTGAGACGTGCTGCTCTTGAAGCATTCAAAGGTGTGGTCGCAGCCTTTATGATATGATTATGGGCCATAATCTGTAACTACCTAATAATGTACCTACCTTTTGGGTAGGTGACATAGTGGGTAATATCCATAGTGGATGTTGAGGTCACTGTTTGGGGAAAAGCAAAGTAGGAGGCCCAGATGGTGAGCAGAGCACCCTTTATTTAGCATAGCGTGCCAGGAGCAGGTGGGACGCCACGTATCTCACTCAGGGAATTTATCATGCTGTTCTGGGCTCCTTCCTGCTAATGTTACATGCAATCTAGAAGGTAGAGCTGGCAGCGTGGGCGGAGGGCGATGCCTGAACGGACAGAGTTCTCTGGGCTCAGCAAGTTCACAGGTGAATCACAGACCAGGAAAGATTGAAAACATTGCCAGAGATTACAGTAACACAAGGTGTGGGACTGTAACTGCTGACTTAACCTTGTCAAACACGAAGAAGAGAAACTGGAAAATCAGCAGCCAGCAAAAGTGATGCATTTGTCTGGTCCTCAGAAGCCTTCTCTACAACTGGCCACCAGCCTCGTACTGAGCTATACTTCCTACACCTATAAAATGTATACATATATGTATCGGTGGTATAATGTAGCTACAAGGGCCAACCACAATTTTTATTTCCATGACATGCATTAAATTTTTGCTGTAGTAAATTCACAAGTAAAGAACATCTTACGGCTCAGCGCCTGTGGCTCAACGGGCTAAGGCGCCAGCCACGTACACCTGAGCTGGCGGGTTCGAATCCACCTTGGACCCGCCAAACAACAATGACGGCTGCAACCAAAAAATGGCCGGGTGTTGTGGCGGGCGCCTGGAGTCCCAGCTACTTGGGAGGCGGAGGCAAGAGACTCACTTGAGCCCAGGAATTGGAGGTTGCTGTGAGCTGTGATGCCAGAGCACTCTATCCAGGGTGACAGCTTGAGGCTCTGTCTCAAAAAAATAAAAAATAAAAAAAGAACATCTTACTAGATAAGACTAATGGCATTCAGAAGGTCTCCTTGATGATGTTGTGGTAGATACCATTGTTGGGGGGATCTTGGGTTGATTTAATTGTTTTATTGAAATATCAGACTGCTGAGCGGAGCCTGTGGCTCAAGGAGTAGGGCGCTGGCCCCATATACCGGAAGTGGTGGGTTCAAACCCAGCCTTGGCCAAAAAAAAAAAAATAACAGCAACAAAATAAAAGGGAGCCATTGTCCTAAAAATAAAAAAAGAAAAGAAAAGAAATATCAGAGTGGCTGTTTTGCTACATACCTTTCAGATCGCAAATTCCCCTATATTAGGCATAGTCATGAACTTAACTAGTCATTAGTCTTTCTGCTACTTTTATATCGAAGTCCTTTGAACTGCCATTTATTTATACTACAGATTGAGTGTCCCTAATTGGAAAATCCAAAATGCTCCAGAATCTGAAGCTTTTTGAGTACCAACATGACCCTCAAAGGAAATGCTCCTTAGGAGATTCAGATTTCAAATTGGGTTTTCTGATTAGGGATGTTCAAGCAGTGTAATGCTTATATTCCAAAATCCAAAAAAGTCCAAAACAGTTATGTGGCAGGCATTTCAAATAGGGGATATTCAGCCTGAAGCAACTTCACCTCCCACCCTTGTCTTCTAGGAAGGCAGATCTGCCTTTATGACGTGGCACTCCAACCCTCTCTTTCTTTGATCCACGGCCACTTAGGACTTCAGTATGAGAAAGCCTCCAGGTGTGGCTTGAGGGAAGGCCAGAGTTGAAGGCATGAAGCCTTTGATCCTGAATCCACAAAATTAGAAGTCTTTCTAGCCCCAAGCACTTAAGAGAAAGGAATGGGTGATTTTTCTCTACCCAAGGTGACCACTGACTATCAGATGGTTGTAAGTCAAAATAATGACTTGTAAAAGATAAAGCATTCATTATGAACATGTAAAAACCACAGCACTTAAGCAAGTGAAGTCTAGGTTATATACTTATTCAGCTAAGAAGCACTGAAGACATTTGAAACTGCTTTTCTGGAGAACATTGAGTGGTTCTTTACTTGTTACTCTTTAACCATGAATGGTCCTTCTTGGTCTCACATCTTTTTCTGCATCCTTTTCTCTCCTTGTTTAAATTTGCTTCATTGAACTTTGCTGGACCCTCTGATTTGTTCTTTGGAGGGGCAGTGGGA
This sequence comes from Arctocebus calabarensis, assembly GCA_963573935.1. NCBI lineage: Eukaryota > Metazoa > Chordata > Mammalia > Primates > Lorisidae > Arctocebus > Arctocebus calabarensis. The sequence continues at coordinate 11,334 of CAUYON010105278.1, forward strand.
GCAGGGATCTCAGAAGTCAGAGTGACTCACAGAAAGCTCATTCTCACGTTGCTGGCTGGTAACTGAGCAGCCACTGGAAGTGCAAGGGGAGATGCAGGGCTTTCGACAGAAGCACCCCTGCAATGCACCTGGCAGTGAGGCTGTCTGATGGATCGCTTGCTCTTCACAGGTGGGTCTCTTTGTGGACTTTTTTGTGCGACTTTTTACCCAACTCAAGTTTGGAGTGGTACAAGCATGTATCCTTTTCTCGGTTCCTGGACTGCAGTGGTCACAAAGACTCTTCCTTGTGTAGAAACAGGTTTAACAGTAAACATGCTGTTAGAAAAGCTACTTATTAGGTATTCAGCTTGAGGGTTTTTAATTTATCATTGAAAGTCATAAAACAGTGGTTCTCAACTTTCCTAATGCCACGGCCCTTTAGTACAGTTCCCATGGGTTGCGACCCACAGGTTGAGAACCGCTGACATAAAAGGAAGGCTTTAATAAATACAGCTATAGGGCAGCACCTGTGGCTCAATGGGTAGGGTGCTGGCCCTCCCAAGGGTGCCAGGTTCGAACCTGATCCCAGCCAAACTGCAACAACCACAAAAAAAATAGCCAGGCATTGTAGGAGGTGCCTATAGTCCGAGCTACTCAGGAGGCTGAGGGAAGAGAAGCACCTAAGCCCAGGAGTTGGAGGTTGCTGTGAGCTGTGACAGCATGGCACTCTACCAAGAGATCGCCAAGGGCGATAAAGTGAGATTCTGTCTCTTAAAAAAAAAAAGGAATAATAAATAAATAGAGATATACTCATATTCATGGTTGGTAAGACACAAATTCCACAAAGATGTCTGTTCTCCCAAGGCAGTCTATAAATTTAATGTAATTCTAATCAAAGTCCAATAAGTACTTATCATGGTGCTCAAATTCTTTCTAAATGTGTATAGAAAGGTAAAGGACCCAAAGTAACCAAGACAGTCTCAAACAGCAAGTGTTTGGACTTGACTTACCAAATGTCAAGACATAAAATTTGAAGTATAGCAGGAGGCTCTCTGAAGCCTTATAGCGCCCTGTGACTTTGTGATTGCACCCATTAATAACCACTGCACTCTAGCCCAGGCAACACAGCAAGACCTTGTCTCTTAAACATACATTGATTATCCATATGGAAGAGTGTAAAATTAGATTCCTGCTTCACACTATAAATAAATTCCAGATGGATTAGAGATATAAATAAGCAAAATAACTTTAAGAAACTACATGATGTCAAGAGTGGGGAGTGATTTCTGAAATGAAACTCCCAAAGGCACAGACTAAGGAAAAACATCAGTAAACATGACCACATCAAAGTAAATATTTTATTTATAAAGACAAACACAAAACTCTAAACAACAATAATAAAACAATGAATAAAGGAGAAAGCAAGTCCACAGTCTGGGACTTTAAGAGTCAAATAGGGGGGCGGCACCTGTGGCTCATCGAGCAGGGCACGAGCCCCGTATACCGAAGGTGGCGGTTCAAACCGGCCTTCGCCAAACTGCAAAAACAGAAAAATAGCCGGGTGTTGTGGCGGGCACCTGTAGTCCCAGCTACTTGGGAGGCTGAGGCAAGAGAATCGCCTAAGCCCAGGAGTTGGAGGTTGCTGTGAGCTGTGTGATGCCACGGCACTCTACCGAGGGTGATAAACTGAGACTCTTTTGTCTCTATAAAAAAAAAAAAAAAAAGAAGTCAAATAGGGCAGTACCTGTGGTTCAGTAAGTAGGGTGCCAGCCCCATATACTGAGGGTGGCGGGTTCGAACCTGGCCCCAGCCAAATTGCAACAAAAAAATAGCTGGGTGTTGTAGTGGGCTCCTGTAGTCCCAGCTACTTGGGAAGCTGAGGCAAGAGAATTGCCTAAATCCACGAGCCGGAGGTTGCTACGAGCTGTGACGCCACAGAACTCTACCAAGGGCAACAAAGAGAGACTGTCTCTGAAAAAAAAAAAGAGTCAAATAATTAGGCCAGGTGCGGTGGCTCACACCCATAATCCCAATACTCTGGAGGCTGAGGTGGGTGATGGCCTGAGCTCAGAAGTTCAAGACTAACCTGAGCAAGAGTGAGACCTCATTTCTAAAAATAACTGGGCCTTGTGGTGGGTGCCTGCAGTCCCAGCTCCTCGGGAGGCTGAGGTAAAAGGATTGTTTGTGTCCCAGAACTTGAGGTTGCTGTGAGCTATGAAGATAGCATTCTACTGAGGGTGTCAAAGTGAGACTCTGTCTCAAAAAAAAAAAAAAAATCAAATAGTATCTAAAATATAAAAAGAATTCCTGGCTCAGCGCCTGTGGCTCAACAGGCTAAGGCGCCAGCCACGTACATCTGAGCTGGCGGGTTCGAATCCAGCCCGGGCCTGCCAAACAACAGTGACGGCTGTAACCAAAAAATGGCCGGGTGTTGTGGCGGATGCCTGTAGTCCCAGCTACTTGGGAGGTTGAGGCAAGAACTGCCTTGAGCCCAGGAATTGGAGGTTGCTGTGAGCTCTGATGCCACAGCACTCTATCCAGGGTGACAGCTTGAGGCTCTGTCTCAAAAAAAAATAAGAATTCCTGTAACTTAGTAAGAAAAAACCCAAACAGTTCAATAGAAGAAGAATGAGCAAAGGATGTGAACAGAGCTTCTCGGAAGAGGAAAACTGGCCACAAAGAAAGTGCATATTTCTGCGACTCATAAGTTCCTTTTCTAGATGCGGAGCTTAGACATATACAAAGGAGCTCATTACAGCTTTGTGATAGCAAAAACCTGCAGTCACCAAATGGGAGGATGGGAGAATTGTGGTACAGTCCTACAATGTAATTTTATCCAGAAGTTAAAATGAATGAGCCAGAGCTGTGCATCTCAGCATGGCTCATTCTCAGAAACTCAGTGTGGAGAGAGAGAAAAGGAAGCTGTAGAATATATATTAAGAGCAACAGAGACGAGCACAGATATACGAATATGAAGGGAAGGGGACATAATTTTCGTTTAGTGGAGTTTCCAGGGGAGAGAGAAAGGAAAAACAAAGAGGTTTTTAAAAATGGTACCTAATGTTTTAAAAACATTAGGAGCAGGCTCGGCGCCTGTGGCTCAACGGGCTAAAGTGCCAGTCACGTACACCTGAGCTGGCGGGTTCGAATCCAGCCTGGGCCCGCCAAACAACAACGACAGCTGCAACCAAAAAATGGCCTGGCATTGTGGCGGGCGCCTGTAGTCCCAGCTACTTGGGAGGCAGAGGCAGGAGACTCGCTTGAGCCTTGGAGTTGGAGGTTGCTGTGAGCTGTGATGCTACAGCACTCTATCCAGGGTGACAGCTTGAGGCTCTGTCTCAAAAAAAAAAAAAAACATTGGGAGCAAATGCGGAATATCGAGATGTGTACAGCGAAGGGTTGAGGGTCTATGTGTTGTGGCAATGTTTGCGGTATTTGGTAAGATAGTTTCTCAGGTGGAAGACAGCTCAGGCAATTTTTGTAAAAATTGTTTATGGAGGACAAGAAGCCTTGCACTGAGCTGCCACCAAGATGTAGAGGAGGAGACGCTATCCCCCTCCAAGTGGTGGCACTGCTTGGCTGGTGAACACAGATTCCTTAACCCAGTTTCTGCAGCGGTGGAAGAGTGCAGCCAGAAGGGCTGCCTCGCCCTCTCTCTCCTGGAACTCTTGGGTTTTAACTTGACCTTCGTCTTCTTGGCAAGCCTTCTCGTGCTAATCGAGGTGAGGGGGCGTGGGCTTGCCTGCTCCCTCATGAGACTTTGGTGTCCTGTGCTTGTTGTGTCCACTTCCGCATCTACAATGTAGGAAACAGAACGAGAAAGTAGCCTCTGGTCTGTGTAGAGGTGTTTGGAAAGTAGAAGTTTCAGTCTGAAATGAAAGAGGAAAAAGATTATGATGATGGTTCCACATTAGAATCTCCTGAAAAATGTAAAAAAATTATTCAGTGCAGCCCCCGTAGCTCCGTCGGCAAAGGTGCTGGCCACGTACACCTAGGGTGGGGCTTTAAACCTGGGCCTGCTAAACACGACAACTGCAACCAAAAAATAGTTGGGCATTATGGTGGGCGCCTGTAGTCTCAGATACTTGGGAGGCCGAGGCAAGAGAATCGCCTAAGCCTGGGAGTTGGAGGTTGCTGTGAGCTGTGATGCCATAGCACTCTACCCAGGGTGACAGCTTGAGACTCTTTCTCAAAAAATATATATATATGTATATATTGAGACCTGGGCCTCTCCTGCTTGGTCAGTGAGAGTCTCTGGAGGTGAGGTGGCTGTGCTGGTTGTTGAAAGGCTCCCAGGTGATGCTGACTCGCAGGCACTTGCTAGAAATGTGGATCCTGCTGTTGCCCCCAGGCCCAGCCACTGTGGTTTAACAAGCCATCCGGGTGTCACTGATGCTCCTGATGGAAAACAGTTTTCCCTCTTTCTCTGCTGAGGTAGTTGGGGGGTGAGCTGAAGAATTGTGGATTTTGAGCTAATGGGCGTGTTCGGTGTCTCCCACTAGCCAGTGGCAGCAGGTTCTGGGATACCCGAGATCAAATGCTATCTGAATGGCGTGAAGATTCCAGGAATCGTCCGTCTCCGAACCCTGGTCTGCAAGGTCTTTGGAGTGCTGTTCAGTGTGGCTGGAGGTGAGGAAGGTCTTTCTGACCTTTGTTCTTCAAGTATTGAAGACCAGAAGCATTATGGGTATAAGTCAGATGAGGACTGCAGGGCCCACCCTCCTGCACACAATGTCTGCACTTTTATTTTTATTGATTTTTTTTTTTTTAAACACAGACACTGTTAGTATGTGACCAGTGAGAGAGAGTGAACCACACTCTCTTCTGTTTTGAAGTAGAATGACCATCTGGTTAGTTTGTGGAATTAGCTTTTAGCAAAGTCAGCGAGGTTTCTGTGTAAATGGCCAGAGAGTAAATATTTTAGGCTTTGTGGAGCTAAGAGGCAAAATCAAAGACATGATGCAGTTGCTTAATGTAGCTATTTAAATGTACCTGTTTAGGAATGTAAGAGCTAATCAGGAGCTAAACAGCAATTCTTAGTGCTCAGGCTGTACAAAAACAGGCAGGGTCTTGCCCTTGGACTATACTTTGCTAACCCTTGATTTAGAATGTAAAGAGTAGGGGGTGGCTCATTGAATAGGGCATTGGCCCCATATACCAAAGATGGCGGGTTCAAACCCGGCCTCAGCCCGAACTGCAAAACAGAAAAATAACCACGCGTTGTGACGGGCGCCTATAGTCCCACCTACTCGGGAGGCTGAGGCACGAGCCCAGGAGTTGGAGGTTGCTGTGAGCTGTGTGACACCCCGGCATTCTACCGAGGGCGATAAAGTGAGACTCTGTCTCTACAAAAAAAAAATAAATAAATAGAATGTAAAGAGTAGTTTCTCTCATAGTAAAACCTTCAACAGAATTTATTTGATGGAAATTTGGCTAATTCTTTCTCTTACAAAGTTATGCAGTCATTTCTGTTTCATAGTCATCATGAGAAAGGCTTATGTAGCAAAGGTGTCCTGACCCAGAGGCCTCTCTGTGCTGACCTGTGATCTTGCCTTTTTCATTGTTCCCAGGGCTCTTTGTGGGTAAAGAAGGCCCCATGGTCCACAGTGGCGCGGTGGTGGGAGCTGGCCTCCCTCAGGTAAGGGTAGATGGGCTTGTGAGGCTATGTCCCTCAGAGCAGGCCTCTTGGGCAGCTCTAGGGGCAGGTCTGTGTAGTTGAATTTGGAAAAATCCACAAGAGTGTCTTCACGTGACTTTGGAACCTCGTGCCACTTTGGCTTACTTTGAAAACTGATTGGAGGCTCCATGGCTCACACCTATAATCTTTGCACTCTGGGGGCTGAGGCAGGCAAATTCGACACGAGCCTGTCTTCTGTAGTCCCAACTACCCAAGAGGCTGAGGCAGGAGGATCATTTGAGCCCAGGTGTTTGAGGTTGCTGTGAGCTACAATGATGCCACTGCTCTACCTGGGTGATAGTCTCTGTCTCAAAAAAAACGGGAACCATTTGGTCTATCTCCCAGGCTGAGTCCTAGGAGTGGAAAGGGGACATTTGGAGGTGAGGGGAGTGATATAGACCAATGAAGGTCACCTGGAGCTTCCACAGCAATTGCAAGTCCCTCCACATCGGTTGGCTTGACGGAACTCTCAGTGCTGTCAAATCCCAAGAGGCAGGAAGCATCAGCTGGGATGGTTTTAGGCGCAGTTCCATGCCGATCCCATTAAACATGGTAAAGTCATAACAGTAGCTGCTGGTTAAGTGGTCTGTGTGCCAGACTCTAACTTCTTTCTTCTTTTTGACCACTATAAGTGATTAGTTATTATCACTCCCATTCTCAAGGGCTGTTCCAGATTCCTGGGCTGCAAGTTGTACAAGTCTCAATTCCTCGTGAACCGTCACATGCTGTCATTTCCTTCTCCTGTCCTAAGGGGAGGAAGTTACTGGGATGAGTTGCTGGGCAGAGAGGGGAAGATTCTTTCTTCCACAGCACACCTTTTGATCCCTTTCTCGCTAAGCCTCAAGGTCCAGGTTTCACAAAAGTGAGCTGAAAGGCGGAAGGGGGCAGGGTGTGGCGTGGGCATCAGCCTGAGAAGTGGCTCTGTTGGCATGCCCTGAGCAGAGCTGACTTTGTCTCCTTAGCAGCTTTCAGTTCCTCCCAGCCCTTGGCTGGGCTGTTTCCTCTTTGACTTGTTGACTGTGCACAAAATGCAGTTACAGAAGGTTCTAGAAATTTGGGGGCAAGAAAAAAATAAGCTTCTCCCAAAGCATTAACTTCTTTTTTTTTCCAAGTTCTTCTGGACTCTCCCTTCTTGCAGCATACCTGCCCAGGTGCCGTGGATTCCTGCAGCTTCGGTCCTTGTAGGCCCCCATGACTTTGTCTTCTCTTGTTTTAGTTTCAGAGCATCTCCTTACGGAAGATCCAGTTTAACTTCCCCTATTTCCGAAGCGACAGGTATGAAAGGTTAGGAATCGGTTTTCTTTTTATAAAAACAAACCATACTGCCAGTCAGACCTACTACTTGCCCCACCCTGCTAGACAGGCTGCATGCGGAACCCAGCTGTTAGAAAGTGAGGTGGGGCTGGGTGGGGTGGCTCTCACCTGTAATCCCAGCACTTTGGGAGGCCAAGGCAGAAAGGTCACTTGAAACCAGGAGTTTGAGACTAGCCTGAGAAGGAGCAAGATTCCATTTCTATGAAAATTAGAAAAATTAACCAGGCACAGTTGTACATACCTATAATACCAGCTACTCGGAAGGCTGAGGCAGGAGAATCACTCGAGCCCAGGAATTTGAGGTTGCAATGAACTATGATGATGCCACTGCATTCTAGCCCAGGCAGCAGAATAAGACCCTGTGTATAAAAAAAGAGGTAGGCTTTAAATGATTCTTCTGGAATAAGCAGCACAGGACCAAGTTGGCTTTTATCAGGACTTTTTGTCATGCTGCAAGGCCTAGAAACATCCTAGGCAAATGAAGATGGTCCAAGACTGAAAACCCAATTAAGAAAGGCCACAGGCAGGCATATTACCAAGAAGGCATTTGTATTCCCAGATGATCTACTTGGTCAGCTGCCTCCCCACCTTCTTGGGAGGCTGTCTAGCCCTGTGGATTTGTGTGGCCTGTTGACCTACACAGCTTGGAAGGCCCTTGGAATCAGAGGCCTAGTTCAGGGTTGGGGGGACCACCTTTCCATCTGTACAATCTTGCAAGTCATCGTTCACCTCCTCTGCTTGTAACCAGCAAACACATTGACCTCAGTTTTCTGGAAGGAAAATCTGGTGGGAATGTGGCTCAGCAGAGATTGCCAACAAGCTTTGCTTTGCCTTCTGAGCTGGGAGCTGAGATTCGAGGATCATAAAGTGAGCAGGTGTCAGGAAGCTCTTGTTCCCAGCACCTGAGGGGACGCTGATGCAGGGAGCGCTTGGCTGTCAGGTGAACTGTCTGTGTTCTGCTGAGACTACCTTGCCAGGGTGCTGCCCTCACTCGATCCCTGCTCAGAGGTCATGAGACAAAGTGCTCTTGTATGAGGAAGGGAGAAACTGGCATCTCTGGCCTGAGGGCTCTTCCTGGAGAAACTAATCTCTCTCTCCCCCCCCTCCCCACACAGGGACAAGCGAAACTTCGTGTCAGCAGGGGCAGCCGCTGGAATTGCAGCAGCATTCGGGGCCCCGATTGGGGGTACCTTGTTCACTCTGGAGGAGGGGTCATCCTTCTGGAACCAAGGGCTCACGTGGAAAGTGGTGAGGAAGGTCTTCTGTGAAAAGCATCTTCTAGGTTTAACCACAACCCTGACAATCGAAGTGGACATCTCTGACTCAAAGCATTTAATAGTTTTGATGGGACTGGGAGGATTGATTTATTTGGAAATTCCTTTCCTCTAGCGCCCGTGACCTCCAAACTATGGACTTTCTCTCCTTCAAGTTAGTACCCTCCCCATCCCCCAGAGAGTCAACCCCAAATCAAACTGCTGCTATTCTCTCTTGATGAACCAGCCAATGAAAACGTGAGACTGGGTATCATTGTAAGGCAGAAAGGAGCAGGGCCAGGAAGTGAGCGTGGCTGCTCCCTCAGACTAGGGTGCCTTTGCCCTTCCTTTTACCCTTCCTTCCTTCCTGGCACAGCGTCTGATCCACAGTAGGCTTCCAGTACCCAGGCTGTCATTGCAGCCTGCTTGATGAAGTCTTCTGAGAGCCCTTCATTTAAACTTGTCGTACTTGGTTGGGGTGTGCCGCCTGCAGTTGTTACTAAATCCCTGTACCCTGACCTAAATCCCACAGGTCTGTGTTAGAGCAGTGGGTTTGGGGGAGAAGGGGGAAGTAGGAGGGTCGTTATTGAACCTCTTTTTCTTCTGTCACCTGTCTCTTAGCTCTTTTGTTCCATGTCTGCCACATTCACCCTCAACTTCTTCCGTTCTGGGGTTCAGTTTGGAAATTGGGGTTCCTTCCAGCTCCCTGGATTACTCAACTTCGGTGAATTTAAGGTACGTTTTGTCCTCTCCCCCCAGGATTTGTTACTTGACCCATGAAAATTGCTCTTGGTAGGCGGCGCCTGTGGCTCAAAGGAATAGGGCGTCAGCCCCATATGGCGGAGGTGGCGGGTTTGAACCCAGCCTCAGCCAAAAAAAAACTGCAAAAAAAGAAAAAAGAAAATTGCTCTTGGTGGTACCTGTTGCTCAGTGGGTAGGGCGCTGACCCCATATACCGAGGGTGGCAGATTCAAACCCGGCCCTGGCCAAACTGCAGCAAAAAATAGCCGGGCGTTGTGGTGGACACCTGTAGTCCCAGCTACTCGGGAGGCTGAGGCAAGAGAATCGCCTAAGCCCAGGAGCTGGAGGTTGCTGTGAGCTGTGACACCACAGCACTCTACTGAGGGTGATAAAGTGAGACTCTGTCTCAAAAAAAAAAGAAAAGAAAATTGCTCTTAGGTGGACGAGCAGGGAGAAGTGAGTCAGAGGGGCAGGTGCAGCTTCTAGGCTGGTTGTCCAGCCCTGCAGCCCCTTTCGTGTGCTCTCATGCCAGGTGTGAGCAGATCTCCAGCACGGCCTTGGCCTTTGTAGAAGAGAAGGTGGCCCCGGCTGTTGTTTCTGTCCCCTCTTCTGTCCCTTCCTGTTCTCACAGCTGCTGTGGTTTCTCTCTCTCCCCCTGTCTCCTTCTCTCAGTGCTCTGACTCTGATAAAAAATGTCACCTCTGGACAGCTATGGATATGGGTTTCTTCGTCGTGATGGGTGTCATTGGGGGCCTCCTGGGAGCCATCTTCAACTGCCTGAACAAGAGGCTTGCAAAGTACCGGATGCGAAACGTGCACCCGAAACCCAAGCTCGTCAGGTATCTGCAGTCTCCTGCCGTAGCCTGCTTGGGCCCGAGCTTGGTGTGGGCCGGGCCATCTCTCCCAAGGAACAGATGCTTCCCACACCAGCTTTGATTCCTCGTCTAAAACAGAAAACATAAACAGGATCATGCCTCACTTACCAGACAGATCAAAAGGCTAAGTCTGAGTTTAATTTATGTCAGAATTGCTAGTTGACTCCCAGGTTCTCCTGGTCACAGGGACATGTCACAAAATCAGAGGGTCCCCACGGCCTCCCTGGAAATTATCACACATTCCTTGGAGAGCAATGATGTATACACAACAGCCCACTTTGTTGACAACCCATTTTTCAGGTACAACTGGCTGGAATATTGCACTTGTGCACTAATAAATTCTGCACGTGTGTTGAGTGACCAGGGCTACTGTAAATGCTCACTGGGGAAACAAGGGTGGAGGGAAGGCAGGGTTATATGTTCTTGAGTTCCTAAGACCGGGCATCTTTTCACTGCATTACAACAGCTATTCTTTGCTTCCTAGAGTCTTAGAGAGCCTCTTGGTGTCTCTGGTAACCACCATGGTGGTGTTTGTGGCCTCAATGGTGTTAGGAGAATGTCGAGAGCTGTCGCCTTCAAGTCGAACCAGAAATAACTCAATCCACCTCCAGGTAACCCCAGTGCACCTGCTGCCTTTATCCTGTACCCACAAAGAAAAATCCAGAAATGTATGGCTTGCTTCTGTTTAGAGCTAATAGATGTGTTGGGTTCTTCCTTCTGTACCTGCATCAGATTGCTAAAAGATGCAGAAATTGACTACAGAAATGTAGTCGTCCTGTCCCCTAAGCGAGGCTGCACACCACATGTGCTTTGTCTTTCCCACTCTCGTGAACAATCCTGACCAGCGCAAAAGGGAACCCCTGTCTGTCGAGCAAGAGTAACTGAGACGGCAGCTCAGGAAGCTGACTGTTCGCTTCTCCACACCCTATCACTCTCCCACCCTCCATTTGTGAAGGGGGCCCACCTGCCCAGAGGCCTCTCACCCACTGTGTGGCCTTTGTGACTGTGAGAGTCACCCTTAAGATGGGAGAAAGGAATGTTTGCAGAGGGCAACCAGCGACCCGTCTTCCTCGCATCTTCTGGTTCTTCCTGGGATTGATCCGTTTCCTCATGTGCATCCTTTCTGCATTTCTCCTTTTCCCTTCTTAGGGATGGTGGCATTTTCCAGAAGTTTTCTCTGAGAAGCAGGGCCCATGAGGCAGGCAGTGGTGCTTACTCCACCCTGTGTTTTTGGTCCAACCCAGTGGGTCGGAGACCTGGACCTCTGGTTCAGATCAGCCAGGCGTGTAGTTCCGGCCCCTAGGGCGGAGGCATGTGAGTGTTACCCAAGCACAGTCTGCCCTCCATATCTGTGGGTTCCAAATCTGGATTCAACCAACCAGGGATGGAAAGCATCAGAAAAAACAATAAAGAATAACAATACTGGTTTGGCGCCTGTAGCTCAGCGGCTAGAGCACCAGCCACATACACCAGAGCTGGTGGGTTCGAATCCAGCCTAAGCCTGACAAACAACAATGACCACTATAACCAAAAAATAGCTGGGTGTTGTGGCGGGCTCCTGTATTCCCAGCTACTTGGGAGGCTGAGGCAAGAGAATCGCTTAGGCCCAAGAGTTTGAGGTTGCTGTGAGCTGTGATGCCACAGCACTCTACAAAGGGCGACCAAATGAGACTCTGCTTCAAAAAAAAAAAGAGTAACAATATAATATGAATTTAAAAATGTAGTGTAATAGCTATTTATATACTATTTACATTGTATTAGATGTGAGTAATCTAGAGATGATTTGAAGTATAGTCCAACCTCTGTAAATTGACCACACAAGAGTCTATAACAAACTGATCAACATAAGGAACTAGGCCTGCTGTACTGATACAAATGTGTACTTTATTTTCTTGTACAGCTTTTATTAGAGAAAATCATAAAAACTCATCCATAATCAAAACACAGTAAAATCATACATGCAGCTTCATACAGAATCATTACACTTACTATTTTCTCATGGTTTAGTCATTCTTCTTGAGAAAAGAGTCTTCGCCTGTTTCTTGTTCTTATTATAAAGGTAAGTAGAGAAAGCACTCTCAACACTGGCTATACCACTCAGCACACTTGGGCATTTTTCTGAAAAAAAGTTACTTCAGCTGCATTATCAGCTGCCTGGCATCCTCTTCTTTTGGTGTCTCTGCAGTTTCTGTGTCATCCTCACTTGCTTCTTCCACTGTATCAACTGCTTTATGCTCTTTGACTCTGGTCTGTACTTCGGTCAATATGGCTTGGAAAGTTGCTTCTGGGTCAGGTTCATTACAGGTTCCCACCTCATCGTCCATTCCAACAAAATCTTCAAAATCTGCCCCTGCAAATTCAGCCGTGGGAGATGGACTGCCTGATGGGGCCAATACGTCGTGCTCTTGGGCTGTGACAAATCCAACTTTCTTGAAGCACTTCTGTATCATTTCTGGCTGAACTTTATTCCAAGCAGAACTGATCCAGAGGACAGCACCTAGAGCGTTAACTGATGCAGCGGATGAAGTTGCTTCCACAGGCGGACCACAGGTTTGTGTTTTAGTAACAGCGCACTGTGGGAGCTGGGCTCAGTAGTGCATCTTCAGTGTTTAACGACTTGGTCAGTAGTTCTGAACTTGTGGGTCGCAATCCCTTTGTAACAATGAAAATACATCGTGGCATTAGGAAGGATGAAAACCACTGGACTTGGTCAAGCCGTTAGATTTTGAGGTGGTGGATGGAGGCAGAAATTTCAGTGTCATGTTTGTGAGATGATTCACTTGTGGGTGGCCAGGACAATTTTGTCTCCTCGGTAGAATAGACTGTTTATTCTTCATTTCTGGGTTGACACCCCTTACCCACTCCTCAAATAGGACACCAGTCATCCATGTGCATTTGTTTGATCTCCAAGTGATGGGAGATCTTTGGGCTTCGGGTTCTTGAAATACAGATGGCTTTCTGATTTCCCAATCTCCAAGGGCTTTAGTTTCTCTCCAGTTTGAGCCAACACAGAGCAGAATTGTGAAACATTCTTTGGAAAGTTTCCCATTCTTATGTTTGCCACCCTTCATGAGGAGGCTTCTGGCAGGCATCACCTTGAAAGAGTCCGCACTCATCAATATTAAGATGTCATCTTTGAAGCCTCTTGTGAAGTCCAGGAACTTTTTGATGAACTCTTCCCCAACTTCTATTGGAGCTTCATTGGATCCACCACACAAGATTTTCTGGGAGAGCTCATGTTGCAGTTTAAATTTCTTGAGCCAACTACTTGGTGCTTAGAAATCTTCCACCTCTCATTCCTGTGCAATTTTTTTAGCAACTTCTGGGATCATTGGCCTAGAGATTTAGGTGTTAGTTTGAGACAGCTTAATGGGTCTTCATAGTTTTCATTGAGGGCAGTTTTCCTCCTTTTCCATTGTAGGTCTCTGCTTTCCTTGCCGTATATCTCCAACACTCATGTTGACATTTGTGGATGTTACTCACTGGTCTTTCTAACACCAAAATGTTCTGCTGTTGTCTTTGGTGTTGTTTTCTAGTTTTTCCTTCAATGTCTTTTTTTTTTTTTTTTTTTTTTGAGACAAGAGTCTTACTATTTCGCCCTGGGTAGAGTGCTGTGGCATTAGAGCTCACAGCAACCTCAAACTCTTGGGCGTAAGCAATTCTCTTGCCTCAGCCTCCCATGTAGCTGGGACTACAGGTGCCTGCCACAAAGCCTGGCTGTTTTTTGATTGTTGTTGTTGTCATCTGGCAGGCCCAGGCTGAGCTCGAACCTGCCAGCTCTGGCTAGCTGTTTGAGCTACAGGCGCTGAGCCTCAATGTCAGTTCTTTTGAGTTCTTGCCTTTGGGCCGTCATATCTCAATTAACTGTAAAAATTTTCACTAATTGTATGGTGTACCTACAATTCAGACCAGTCCTTCATGTGAAAAAATCTTCCACAACACATGATAAACTTCAGGACCTTAACCCTTAGGCCACAAGTGATAATGATAAAACCTGAAAAAAGAACTTACAGAAAAGAAAAACTAATACAACTAAGGGGCAAAGCCCATACCTACCTTGTGGAGTGGAGTGGACTCAACTGGTCAAATTATAGAGGGTAAATTAATATTGTGTGTCACAGTCCAAGTGGTTAAGATGCAACTTAAGAGGTGGTCAATATATAGAGGTCAGTCTTTGTCCAGTCTATGAAAATTAGGTCTACTTTAGGAGGTGGTCAGTATAGGGAGATGGTCCACTGGAGAGGTCCTTCAGCACATGGGAGGCTGTGCATGGGTTATATGCAAATAGTGCAGCATTTTATATCCAGGACATGAGCATCTGAAGATTTTGCATCTACTGGAGGTCCTGGACCCAGTCTCCCACGGGTACCAAGGGATGGCTGTACTCTGTCTTCATGTTGCTTCTAAGTAGCCACTTGAATCTTGGATCGCTCAGAGCCCCTTCGAGGAACCCTTGTCTTGCAGGGCTGCCTCTTCAGCGTCCCCATGCGCAGTCTATAAATAGCTAGGTTGTATTAGATAGGGGTCAGCAGACTGTGCCATGGGCCAAATCTGGCCTTTGGCCACTGCTTATTTTTATGTAGCCTCAAGCTAAGAATAGTTTTTATATTTTTAAAGAGTTGGGGGGGAAGTATGGCACAGAGACTATATGTGGCTGGCAAAGTGTAAAATATTTACTGTCTGGCTTTTTATGGAAAATCTACTGACCCCTCTTACTAGTTATTCCCAAGGCCAGCTAATTACCAGACCAGCATTTTCCAAAATGTGCTCTGTTATTGAATATTAATAGAAACATTTCAAAAACAAACAAAATTATATGATCGAATGGGTTAAGCAGAATTAAATAAATTTCTTTAATACAGGGTTCCCTAAAGGCTTTTCTTCCAGTAAGCCTTACGAATGTGTGGCGAATTTGTGTGTCAGACGGTCCGCAAAGCACTTCACATCAATGATTTTCTTCAGTCCTTACTACTGCCGTGCTGGCCTGTAGTAGTATCTGTCCCCATTTTACAGAGGGGAAACTGAGGCAAAGTGAGGTCTTAACCAGGGTTACTCAGGTGATAATATGCAGTATGGAGGTAGTAGATATTACTCCCATATAGATGAGGAAACTAAAACCGCAAAATGAAATACCTTTTCCCAGGTTACTAAGAAATGGCAGAACAGAGTGGATGCCATCTAATTTTGGAGACTGTGCCCTGCTTTTAGCAAAAATACTCATTTGCAGAAATTGCTATGGTGCAGTTGACTGTAGCACTTTTTCCAGAGAGCCTTCAGCACTGAGGTTCCTCCAGACAGTTGGGAAGGTGCTGCCTGTGCTGGTTATTAAGCTGTTAGCTCAGCCTGTCCACAGTTGCTCTCTGCCCTCTACACACAAATCCTACTTGCCAGATTTTGCCAGTAGGGGAGCACTGTCCTGATTCCTACCACAGCCTGCATCTGGCTATATTACCAGCCAGGTTCACTTGGTGGGGTCACACAGACTATCACCTGGTATTGTTACAATGTCCCCATAAGGACATCACTACAGCATCAGTAGAATTGAATCCAGGGGCTCGGCGCCTGTGGCTCAACGGGCTAAGGCGCCAGCCACGTACACCTGAGCTGGCGGGTTCGAATCCAGCCCCTGGGCCCGCCAAACAACAATGATGGCTGCAACCAAAAAAATGGCCAGGCGTTGTGGTGGGCGCCTGTAGTCCCAGCTACTTGGGAGGCGGAGGCAAGAGACTCGCTTGAGCCCAGGAATTGGAGGTTGCTGTGAGCTGTGATGCCACAGCACTCTACCCAGGGCAACAGCTTGAGGCTCTGTCTCAAAAAAAAAAAAA
>CAUYON010105282.1:0-25142 GCA_963573935.1 Arctocebus calabarensis
AATTATTGTATATCCATTTGATAGAACAAGGCCACAAAAGGCATTCATTAAAAATTTTTCATTTAGTGGGAACACACCTATGGTGCATCTTAGCAGGGTACTGGCGAAACTTATTAAAGGTAGAGTATTAATGTCTTTATACAGTGACCAAGGAAATGCCATGAAGGATATCTGTAACAGTACGATCAAAATATTTCTGAATGTATATGAATCGTGCCCTGTGATTGCACCAATGTACATAATTATGATTCAATAAAATTATTAAAAAAAAAGATGCTGGATAAATATTTATGTAAAAGAGCAGAAAAAAATGCTTTACTATTTGTGGAAGGCTGTAGTGACATCATTTTGAGATCATTTGTGCTTTGTGACATTATTATGTAGTACTCATCCAAAGGATTCAGAAATTAGTGTAATTCTGTTAAACTGTGGAAATAAGTGAAGGCCAAACAGAGGCAAACAAACCAAGGCTATTTATCCAGAAATTTCTACAGCAAGGGAGTCAGCCACTATCGCTTGTGTTTTGGCAGAGACTTAATGGCAGGCAGAGGGGTGGGACAGTTTTGAAGTTAAAAAAAAAGGAAGGCTTCGACACCCTGATTGGAGGCTGTTTGCAGGGGAGGCTAGAGGGAGGCCAACATAGAGAAGGGCATTCCAGGTAATTAGTTAGGGGTGCGTGTTTGGCTGTCTCCTCATGGCCTTGAGTTGGAAGCAGAGACACAAACTGGAAGATGTCAGTTATTAACCAAGCCTGGGCCATGTGGGGCTGCCTGTTACAGTGACTCTTGTTTAGCTTCCTGAGTTGTTGCTAAGGAGAGAAATCAAACTTTTTCCAAGTCTGACTTTTAACAGGCTGGTTTCTGGGCTGATTATTGTAGATAATGGTTTCTGGGGCAGGTTGCTGCAGATTAGGAATCAGAGCTTTATTTTTTAAAAATACGATTTAGTCATCTTTCATTTGTATATTCAGTCTCTCTAAATAGGCCAGTGTGAAAAACAAAATGCAAAAGACAAGTAAAGAGATGATTTTGTTTAGGCTGTTGCAATGAGAAGTATGTTCATTAGTGGGAAATTTTACAGAGGTAAGCAAGCAAGAGAATTACAGGGAAGCACAGAGCTGGTCTCATTTGAATTACTGAAGAACAGTGGAGATCAGAATCTTAGAATATGCTAGGGCAGGTCTTCTTTGGGTATAGACCCCAAGGCATAATGGAATGGGGAATTTGTCAACCTTTGCTGCACTCCAAGGGCAGAGGGCTATCCAATATTGTCATCGGTAAATAGTGGATTGCTTAAAAATGTCAAAAAGCTTGTAAATCATTATTTGTTTGATTTAATACTCCCTCCTAATTAATCTGTCTCTATGATGGCTCCAGCTTGTACAAATTCCATAATATGTTTGCACAGGAACTAGGAGAAGAGCAAAATTACTTCTGATAGGAGTTATTCAAGTCAGCTTCAAAGATACATCCACTTCTGAACTGGACTTTGAATGATGGCTTTCTAGATGAAGACTGCAGATAGATAAAATGGAAGGCAACATGACCCAAAGCATGCAAGTGAGAAACCTTAAAGCTTTTTGATAGTTAACCTGTGGTGGCCCTTTAAAGACTTGATAGAGGTAAATTTGGCCAAATTAACCTGGAAAATAAAGGGTAAAGAAGATCCCAAGTGTTCTGCAAAATGCAAACATCATTTAGTAGACAATGAGGAGCTAATGAAGGTCTTAAGGCAACAGGGTAGTGAGCCAAAGTGATTCTGTAGGAAGATCGTTCTTATGGCAATATAAAGGGTGTGAGGAACGAGATTAGTGAGGAATTTGGGAATGAAAAAAATAGTCTTTGCTCTATGGATGATAAAGGGCTGGGCTAGAAGAAGACTGTGCCTTCTGAGAGGAAAATGAGGACAGCTGTGGTGTTCGCATGTCCAGCGGGCATTCCACTTTCTGCTAGTAATAGCATGTCAAAATTCAAAATTCTTTTTTTTTTTAAATTAAATCATAACTGTTAACATTAATGCAATCATGGGATACAATGTGCTGGTTTTATATACAATTTGAAATATTTTCATCGAACTGGTTAACTTTCATGATATTTTCTTAGATATTGTGTTAAGACATTTATATTCTACATTTAGTAAGTTTCACCTGTACTCTTTTAAGATGCACCGTAAATGTGGACCCACCAATTACTCTTCCTCCACCCATTCTCCCCACTCCCATCCTCTCCCTTGCCCCTTTTCCCATATTCTTGTGCTGTAGTTGGGTTATGGCTTTCATATGAAAGCTATAAATTAGTTTCATAGTAGGGCTGAGTACATTGGATACTTTTTCTTCCATTCTTGAGATACTTTGCTAAGAAGAATATTTTCCAGCTCTATCCATGTAAGCATGAAAGAGGTAAAGTCTCCATCTTTCTTAAAGGCTGCATAATATTCCATGGTGTACATATACCACAATTTGTTAATCTATTCATGAGTGAATGGGCACTTGGGCTTTTTCCATGACTTAGCAATTGTGAATTGGGCTGCAATAAACATTCTGATACAGATATCTTTGTTATAATGTGCTTTTTGATTATATATATATTAGAGGAATTATAGGATTAAATGGCAGTTCTATTTTTAGATCTCTAAGTATTCTCCAAATATCTTTTCAAAAGTACCATATTCGTTTGCATTTCTACCAGCAATGTAGAAGTGTTCCCTTTTCTCCACATCCATGCCAACATCTCTGGTTTTGTGATGTGGGCTAATCTTACTTTGACAAGCCAATCAAAAGCATTCAGTGGGGAAATGATTCCCTATTTAACAAATGATGCTGGGTGAACTGGCTTGCAACCTGTAGAAGACTGAAACTGGACCCACACCTTTCACCTTTAAATAAGATAGACTCTCACTGGATTAAAGATTTAAACTTAAGACACAAAATAATAAAAATACTAGAAGAAAATACAGGGGGAACTCTTGAAGGAATTGGCCTAGGTGAATATTTTATGAGGAGGAACCCCCAGGTTATTGAAGCAGCATCAAAAATACACTACTGGGACCTGATCAAACTAAAAAGCTTCTGCATAGCCAGGACCACAGTTAGTAAAGCAAGCAGACAGCCCCCAGAATGGGAAAAAATATTTGCAGGTTATGTCTCCAACAAAGGATTAATAACTAGAATACACAGAGAACTCAAACGTATTAGCAAGAAAAGCACAAGTGATCCCATCTCAGTTTGGGCAAGGGATTTGAAGAGAAACTTCTCTGAAAAAGATAGGTGCACGCCCTACAGACACATGAAAAAATGCTCATCATACTTAATTATCAGAGAATTGCAAATCAAAACTACTTTGAGATATCATCTAACTCCACTAAGATTAACCCACACCACAAAATCCCTAAATTCTTTTTTTCTTCTTTGGAGATGACTTCAGGATAACCACATGGAGATGTTTAGAAGATACTTGTGTTGAACACTTAACTCTATTCAGCTTCCAACTTGCCCTCACTCCCAGCTTGCCCCATCACGCTGTTCTGCTTACAATGCTGGATCTGCTACTTGACTCCTTTCTCTCTCTTCTACACGAATCCTATCAATAATTAAATCTTATCCACTTAATTGAGTAAATAAGATTTGAGTCTAACCTCTATCCTCTCTATCTCAACGATGAGGTCAGGGTCAGACAATTAATTTTGCAAACTCATCCTAGAAAAAGTGCAGCATCCCTCATTGCTAAACATCACCACAGCCACTGGATGGCCAAGGGGAGTATTCAAAGGTGACAGCAGTGATATTCAACAGTGAGGTATGTAGCACATTTTTAGAATGAGTTTGTGAACTTAATTGTCCCACCTTGTATCACTGTCTTGTTCCAACCCCCTCACCATCTCTTGAATGGACTTTTGAATACTCCTCCAAATCTCCACATCTCTCTCTTTACCCATTTTCCATTGCTTATATTAATAACAAGGAGACTCTAATAACAAATGCAAATCTGGTCATGTAATTCCCTTGATTATTACTATTTTCTATTACACTTAAAGTCCAAACACCTTTATATGAATAACAAGGCTTTATCTGACTCACATCATTTTCTCTCTCACCATCCTGACTTACCAATTGCATTCTCTCCCTCTCTCTCTGCTTCAGTGACTGACTGTTTAATTCTTTGTATTTACCTTTTTTGTTAAGCTGCTCTCTTTCATCTTTTAAATGTATATGCTATTCTTTCTTGTTGAGATGTTCTTTCACTCTGCAGACAGGCTTCCATCTACAACTCCTCACTAATTCCTGTATATTCTTTGGACATTATTGCATGTTTTATTATGCCCTTTATGGGGACAAATGAGCCTGAAGTTTGTGCAGGAGGTCAGGGCTAGAAGTACAAGGGAGATAGAGAAAGCTCAAGATAAATGGAACTTCTAAGGCAGAGCTCATGAAACAAAGAAGAAAATTGCTGAGGGGTAGCTCTTTGGAGAGCATCAGTGCTTAATGGGAAGGCAGAAAGGCAAGAGCAGTTGAGGGTATATAGATAACAGGTACTAAGAAACAGGGTGCAGAGTGAAGCCAGTGATTAAAGAAATCATTGAGATATGTTAGCATTAATATTTAAAAAAATGTTCTTTGGATTTGCCATTTAGAAATTTGTTATTTTATTCCCACTGTTAGCAAAATAGTGGAAACAAATTGGTGGTGAGTTAAAGAATGACAGCATAGCCAGGAGGTAGCAATAGCAAGAATAACACTCTTTTGAGATTTAAGGGTGAACATGACTGAGAAAGAAAGAAGCATTATCATTGTAGTTTTACCAAGATCAAGATGAAAACAGAGTTTGTATGAAGATTACAAACTTTAATAGTTGCCAGGGAAAGGAGATTAGTCACACTTCTACTTAGAGTAGGTTAAAAAAAAAAGTGCATACAAAAAGTGACAGTATAGAACTAAAATATGGCTAACCACAGATAGTATCTATGGTACTCTTTTATATTGGTTTTGGAAAAGATTGTTATTAGTATTAATAAATAGTTGTTTAACATATGATGAAAAATTAATTTTGTTTTTAAGCTTAGGCTTTTATTGGTCAAAACAATCTAAGTAAGAAACTTCCCATTTTTCTTTCTAAAATGCTCTCAACTTTTCCCTGCAACCTACTCTAGTCTGGGAAAGAAGAGTTTGTTCATCAGACTAGCAATAAAAATACAGCTCAAGCACAACTATTACTTCATTCTTCTTTGAACAAGAACTTGATCCAAAGATAGAAGAGGTTGCCTCAGGGAGTAGTGAGTTCCACATCAGTGGGATTGGTGAGGCTTCTGGGAGTCATTCAGATTGATGATAGGCCTAGATTGTTTTTAAAGGCCTTTCCATCCCCAATAGTCTATGAATTTCACATTTCCAAATGACTTTCGAACCTAAACGCAGGCTCCACGCCAAGTTAAGAGTAAATAGATGTGAGCTGTTAACAAAGTAAGCAGTGAAGTGGAATATTGTTTTTGCTGGCAAGATTTGTCAAGGATAATCTGCTTTAAAAGAACTGTGAGTTGGTTCTGTTAATGCTCATTTTAGACAGATTTCCATCTTGTGCTTACCTTATGATTTATATTTTCAAGGAAAAGAAAAAGGAGATAGAACTAGAGTATAGTAATGTGATGTCTGTCTGGGACTTGGTAAACAAATAACACTTTATATTCATGGATCATTCCAAAGAAATCAGCTAGGTTCATCTTCCCTAGTCTGCAGGGAATCAGTGTATGCTGTCCTCCCTTCCCAGCATTTCCCTATTCCTTTCATCACATGAACCCTGTCAGATGAGGAAAATGAATATGAGCTGTTGTGACTGGTCCAAGGTCATAGACTGGATCAGTGGAGAGAAATCACAATACACATCAGGAGAGAGCACCAGTGTCAGAATGACCAAAGGTGATTTGTCAAGCTCCTATCTGGATACTGACACTTGGCCTTCCACTTAGCATCTTTGCATGCCCAGCACTGGAAGCACATTTCTGCCCTATATAAATTGAACTTCTCATACCTGTGTACTTGCAGAACAACTATACAAGCATCATAAATAGTAAAAGTCAAGTTTATAGTAGAAGGCTCATTTCTCCTGCCAAAAATTGAATATTGCCTTTATCATGAATGAATTCCTTAATATTCTCATTATTCCAATAAAGAAGTATGATAAGAAAGACAGAACCATTAATTTGGAATCAAAAATACTTAAAAATTTTCTTCAGCTTTTTGGTTCATTATAGTAAGCCAAGGAGGGGAAGAGCCAGAACAAAGAGATGCAATCTTTCAATGAGATTTGTATATTTGGCAGAAAAAAATCATCAAAGCTATTCAACAATTTATTTAATGAATGCAAATAATGGGGGACAAAATCTCATCTAATTTTATTTAGCATTGTCCAGATAATATTATTTTTACTTCATTTTTTGAATTAAGGATAATTTTTAATTTTTACTTTAGGCAATTAAGTTCATATTAGAATGAGATAGTTCAATGTAATTAAATGCTTAATTAGATATGACTCTCAGGTGAACAGGCATGATAGCATAGAAAGCCCTTTGTATTCACCCATCCATGAACTGAGGATAACTCAATGA
Source organism: Arctocebus calabarensis (assembly GCA_963573935.1). NCBI lineage: Eukaryota > Metazoa > Chordata > Mammalia > Primates > Lorisidae > Arctocebus > Arctocebus calabarensis. Next base: position 6,598 of record CAUYON010105282.1, read on the forward strand.
AATATAATTGAACAAGTATTCATTGACTTCCTACTCTGTTCCCAACAGTGGTCTTATGCTTAACATAAACATATGCAAGGGAAGATACAGACATTCATGCTCTCAGGGATGTCTGTCTTGAGGAATCCATGGCCTTGTAGCCCTTCATGTTCCTTAGAACTCAGACTTGTCAATTCTCATTTTTAAAGGCATTTCTGTTTTCAAATTTGCATTACTTTTTCATCTTGGTTGAAAGATCTCACCAATTCTGCTCGCTCAGTTTTCACAGGACTATGTAAAAGATGGTGCCCGAAAATGTCTTGATGAGCAACCTTGGCAATACTTCCCTTAAACACAGCGTCTGTGTTCCACGTCAGAACTTCTTAGTGCAGAAGCCATTTTTCTAGTCTCCAGCCTTTCCTTACTTGCTCAACCTATTTGCATGCACTTTGATGGGAGTCTTATTTCTGACTTAGTGTGCATCTTTTGTTGAAGTAGTAGGCAACAGAACATCCTAAAATGAGAAGACTTTTAAGTTAGTTTCCACTTACTTTCTTACTTGTCCTTGTGAATGTTAACTATGGATCTGGGAGCAAAGAAAGAGCTGACTAATTTAAAGAAAACCGAGGAAAAATAGAGAGTTTATAGATAAGTAAGATGGTGTGTTTTTCATACTATTATAAGAGGTAATAGCAATTATTTGGATATTACCTTTCCTTGGAAGATTCAGACATCAGTATTACACTACACTGCAAATTAATCATGTTCTGTACTGCAATAACAGCAAAGCCAAAGATAAATAATCGAAGGAGTTGATGAATGTAGACTTTGAGTATGTAGAGCACCTGGGCAATTTTCTTAAAATGCAGATTCTGATTTGGAGTTTGGGATGGAAATGGGTTTACATCTGCTCTGATAGAGTTGCCACTGACCACCTGTGACTAGTGGGATGAAAATATTTAATTTATTTTAATTTAAACAGCCACACTGTTCAAAAAAGTCAGACAATTGACAGATCATTGACAGACTTTCTGGCCTTTTTAAATGCTTTCTTCCTATTTCTTTTTCCTATTTTCTAGATACTAATCTATTGTGCTCATTTTTTCTATCTTGAATTTTCTGCTGGAATCTTTGAAAGGCATATGATAATTTTGTTGTTGTTTATTTCTAACTGAGGAAAGCAAAATTAATTAAATCTGATATTTTGTTGACTTTACCGTCAGAGGAATAGCCAACAAAGCATGGAGTCAATGGTACATTCAGATGCTCAGCAAGAGCTAATATACTATGTACATTTATGGAAAAATCTCTTCAGGTGCCTAATAGCAGAATAAGTATATTTACTTTTAAATATATTTTAGTTTGTGATTTCATTTGGTAGCACTCTTTATGTTTCTTTGTCCTCTATTAAATGAAGAAATACAAAAAATAAATAAATAAATAAATAAATAAATAAATAAAGTTAGCAAGTGTGACCAGTGGGTAAATTATCTAATAAATAGTTCCTCTGGGGTTAGGTGCAGTGACTCACACCTGTAATCCTAGTACTCTGGCAGGCTGAGGCAGGTAGATCACCTGAGCTGAGAAATTCAAGACAAGCCTGAGCAAGAATGAGATCCTGTCTCTATTAAAAACAGAAAAATTGGCTGGGTGTTGTGGTAAGTGCCTTTATTCCCAGCTACTCTGGAGGCTGGGGCAAGAGGATCCCTTAAGCCCAGGAGTTTGAGATTGCTGTGAGCTATGATACTGTGGCACTCTACCCAGGGCACAGAGTGAGACTATGTCTAAAAAAAAAGAAGAAGAAAAGAAAAGAAAAAAGAAAAAATACTTACTCTGAGTAAATATAAAGAGGGTATATATATATGTATGAAGGCAGAGACAAAATCTACGAGTTTAGTGCATTAAGTGGACAGTGGCTTGTCTGTTCTACTTTTATTTTTTGGAGACAGAGTCTCACTCTATCACCCTTGGTAGAGTGCCGTGGCATCACACAGCTCACAGCAACCTCCAACTCCAGAGCTTAGGTGAGTCTCTTGCCTCAGCCTCCTGAGTAGCTGGGACTACAGGCACCCGCCACAATGCCTACCTATTTTTCTGTTGCAATTTGGCCAGTGCAGGGTATACCTGCCACCCTCGGTAAATGAGGCCGTCGCCCTACCCACTGAGCCATAGGCGCCGCCCTGTTCTCCTACTTTTAAAATAATTTATTATTAATAGATATCCATATAATATTTTTTATGTGGCAGATACTATTCTAAGCGATTCTAATTGATACCAGTCCTGGTAACAATTCTATCAGTTATTCATATCACCCCCATTTGATAGACAAGAAACCCAGATCACAGGCAGGTGAAGTGTCAAGGGTCACAGGTGACGATTGGGAAGTCAATCAGAAAGCCGGTGGGGCCCAGACTCCAAGCCACTGTGCAATGCTCTGTGGCCAGCTCAGTGTCGGGTTAGCATTTAAGGATAGCCGTTCTCAGGTTAGGCTCTGTATTTTCAGAATATTTTAAGAAACAATCACCGTTAGTGATCTTTAAAAATCTTAAAGATTTTAAAACATTTTAACTACTCTCTGCTCTTCCTTATGCATCTAAAATGGCTTTGGACTCTATTCTAGATATGTCTTTTTTTTTTTTTAATTGAATCATAGCTGTGTACAATAATTCAATCATGGGGTACAGTGTGTGGCTTTCAAAACCCAACAACTTACAGCTATTAGATCTGTCTTATGGTACTTGGGCTGTTTGGAGAAAATTTCTTAATCTCTAAAGCTCAGCTTTCTTATTCTTGGGGTGGTTAATCATGATAAAGCCTACCCCACAATGGTTTTGTTAGAATAAAATTAGAAGATAACAGGATTCACATCAAAAACCTTGCACAAAGTTCTTAAAATGTTAATCAAGTTCCCAAGAAATGTTAAAACAAATAGAAGTTTAAACAAAACTGATGTCAGTGTGTGAAAGTGTTGACTGAGACTCCATGGAATAAAAGCAAATAAAAAAATTGCATGTAAATTTGATAAAATTCAAACATGGTGCACTAAGGTAGAACACTTTACTAAAACTATTTATTAATACTCTGGTTTCTCTTCAAATCGCATAAATCTTTCGCCTTTTACTAAAACTTTTTATTTGACAGATAGAAAGTAATTAAATGGATACATAGATTCAGTTCCCTATTCTCTAAATGAATATTATATAGTATGTAAGATATAATTTTAATTTTTATTTGTGTTCAATTGACGTGTTTTAATGGAGAATTGAGTATAAAAACGTAATACAGGTTGAATGTATTCATTCTATTTTTAAAATTACTAATATCAATGACATCTATAAGAGTACCATGAATAACTGTGCCTACTAAATAAATTATTAGTTCCAGGAAACTTGGGACAAATATTTTAATTGATTAAACGTATACACATAGTTAACTTTAATGTAAACATTCTTCTGTTCCTTGTAAACTTCTTGGTTATGATTGAGGTATAAGGTAAGAGGATTCATTTCACTTTAAAAAAAATTATTGCATATTTGAATTACTTTTGGCTGTCAAGGTGACTTGAGAGAGTTTATTTTTGTTGGAACAATGATGCCACTGCCTGAAAATATTGTTAAACTCTTTTTCTTGACTCTTCCTTCATAGCCTTTGACACATTCATTAGAGTTTAGTGACTGTTCATTCTTGATCTATTTGAAAATGGATTTAAGTTTTAGAGAACATTCCAAGTCATTTGGAACAAAATTTATCAAATAATATGGATGATTAAAATCACTTACTACTTTGAGGACAAGAAGTAGAGTTGACGTATGAATATAACACACAATTACAAAGAAATGAAGTGTTGTCGACCACCTTTGGGCTAATAATACTCGTATCAATAAGCACTTGCTAAGGTTCTAGTGTGTTCTAGCCACTGTATTACATGATTAATCTACACTATATTATTTAATCTTCACTGAAACTCACTACCATCTTTTCCATAATTCAGACAAAAATATTGATGCTTAGAGGTTTTGGTAACATTCTCAAGGCCATACAGCAAAAAGCAATACAAGATCTCAAATTTTGGGTTGTATAAATCTAAAAAACATGCATTCCCCAATACTTCCATTGTTCTGAAGCAGTATCTGCCAATAACTTTGATCATTACTAAGGGCAGCATCCATGGAGTAATACATGATCTACCTAGGTAATGAAATAAAGGGCAATGTTTATTTGGATGATGTAGTTATATATATTAAAAAAAAGGTTTGGCTTGGCGCCCAAAGCACAGTGGTTATGGCACCAGCCACATACACCAAGGGTGGCAGGTTTGAACCCAGCCTGGGCCAGCTAACCAACGATGACAACTACAACAAAAAATAGCTGGGTGTTGTGACGGGGACCTGTAGTCCCAGCTACTTGGGAGGCTGAGGCAAGAGAATTTCTTAAGTCCAAGAGTTTGAGGTTGCTGTGAGCTGTGATGCCACAGCACTCTATCAAGATCAAAGGCAACATAGTGAGACTCTGTCTCTTAAAAAAAAAAAAAGGTACTATGAGTTTTAGAGCATGCCTTTTATATTCTGGTAATTTTTACAAATTCAAGTGAAAATCACTAAATATTGAGTTTATCTAAATATTATGCTGAATATAATATTCATTCATTTAAAAATAAATGCATGTGAAGCTGAACTATGAGCTATTGAATTTGATGAACTGTGACAAGTATTTTAATAATTGTTGCAATGATTCAGTTAATAAAAATCCTTGCAGAAATTGTAACATTAACTATTGCATTTATAATTGCAATGACTAAAAAAGGCAGGTCCTTTAATACGCTTTCATGAAGTATGCTGTTATCTCTACCAGGCCCTTTTCTCTAGGACTCTTAACTATGTTCATTTAATGATCCCAAGTCCCAGCCCAGCAGTGGCTCACACCTGTAATTCTAGCTCTCTGGGAGACCAAGGCAAGTCGATCACTTGAGCTCAGGAGTTCGAGACCAGCCTGAGCAAGACCCTCGTCTTTACTAAAAATAGAAAAATTAGCCAAGCATGTGGTGGGCACCTATAGTCCCAGGTACTTGGGAGGCTGAGGAAGGAAGGTCACTTGATCCCAGGAGTTTGAAGTTGCTGGGAGCTATAATGACATGATGGCACTCTACGCAGGCTGACAGAGTGAACTGTTTTTTTTAAAAAAAAAAAACAAAGATACTAAATCCACCTAAATTGCTTATTTTCTAACTCCTTGGCTAACCTTGTTTTTCTCAGTTAGGCTCTTAAAAATGGGCTGTCCTTCGGTCTGGTTTTGAACCTTTCATACTCTGTCCATTGTTAAATCATCCATGTACCTGCCGAGAGACCTGCAGGTGACTCAGAGTAACTCGCTTGCCCTGCCCTAAGATTCCTTCCCTTCTCAAATCTACTCCGGTCATGGGATCAGCTTTCCTGATGAATAGTATTACCATACACCAAATCCTTTAAACTAAATCACATCAAAATAGCAACAAAATAAATAAACAGACCCTTCAGAGTCACCTTTACCCCTGACTCAACCATGACTGTGTGGTCCTCAGCAGATCATTCACCGAGACGGTGTTTCTATCGGCATATGTGTGTGGGAAAACTCCAGGAATTACCTTTCAGGTGTCAAATTAACAAAAGAAAAGCAGAAAGCCTCTGCCCACAGCCATGCTTAAAATAAAAAGTTTGTTTCATGCTTTTTTCTCCCTAGGATAATTCCCCTGCTTAATCTTTGCTTCTCACTGCCATCTTAACAGCAGCTTGATAAGGCAATTCTTGCTAATCTACCAATAATATTAGGAACACTGTTGGCCTGGTGTGGTGGCTTATGTTTGTCATCCTAGAACTCTGGGAGGCCAAGGCAGGAGGATAGTTTGTGCTCTTGAATTTGAGACCAACCTGAGAAAAAGTACAGACCCCATCTGTACTAAAAATAGAAAAATTAGCTGGGTGCTGTGACAAACATTTGTGGTCCCAGCTACTCAGGAGAATTGCTTGAACCCAGGAGTTGGAGGGTGCTGGGAGCTAGGCTGATGTCATTGCACTCTAGTCTGGGCAGCAGAGTGAGGCACTGCCTGAAGTAATAATAATAATAATAATAATAATAATAATAATAATAATAATGATGATGATGTTAATAATAAATTATGGCCAGCATTTTTGGTGCAGCTATCATGTACTCTAGCTATTTGCTAGGCACATCATGTACATAATCTTTAACCTTATCAACTGCTCTGTGAGGACAGTATTAACCCCTCATTGACTGAGATCAGGAGACTGAGGCTCAAAGGTCAGTGACACACCCAAGGTCACATAATCTTCGGAAAGGCAGAATTTAGTCCTATGTCAAGAATATGCCTGGAGCTCTTTTCACCATCCAATGTTGCCATGAATTAGTGTCCTATCTCTTCTAGAATTATTTCCATTAAGCAGAAAGCTTACGGAAATAATCTCTGCAAACAAATGAGTGTGTCTCTAAGGAAAGACTGTCAGGAACTATAGGTTTTGTTTAGTTTGCTTGCATTTGTCTTTCTTCTCAGAAGGATTTTACCTCTTACTGTCCCTCTTCCAAGGCATGCTGGAAGATGCCTCTGCAGATGAGGGGTCCGATGGCTGGACTCCTTAGAAGCCTTCAGAATTTGGCCACAATAAATGTCGCCACGGTCCATGTGATCTAACCTGTGACCGCGTGGATGCCCAACACATTTTTTTTAAAAGTTGTGATGATCAGAAAAACCTAGTTTTAAAATCACTAAACCAATATGAGTTCATTCTCAGAAAACGGCTGGGTATAGGCAGTGATATGGTTTGTTCACCAGCTCAACGTTTCCAGAATGAACCAGACAATTTCTTATTCTTAACTCCACATTTCTTACTGCGTTGGAGTTGCACTTCAGGGGCAAAATAAGCTGCTATAGTGTCAGACATGAAATCTTCATTCAACTTAGAAAAAAAGGGGAAGGAAGGGCTCTAGCCCATGTCTATTTACTTTTACTGAAAACACAGAAACTTTGCTAGAAATGCCCAGCGGACTTTCAAGCACATCTCATTGGTCTGAACTGTGTCATGTGACCACTTCCAGCCACAGGAAATCCCAGCACAGCAGCTTTACTGTGCAGCCGGTGCACCTGGCTGCCGGCCTTGACTGGCCAGGCAGAAAGGGACGTGGACGCGGAGTATGTATCTCGCAGCGTCTGCCACACTCTGTAGGGCATATTAATCCTGCCCCTCCCCTTTCATGTTGGCAGAGCCTTTGTCATCCTTACAGTCATTTACATTCGTAATGTCAAGTGTGTAATAATATGTTTGTTGAATAAAAATTTAAATCTATAAAAGCTTTAATATTTTCTTTCCAAATTGGCCTTAAAAAATGGCCTCTGGACAGCCCCTGTGGCTCAGTGAGTAGGGCGCCAGCCCCATATGCCAGAGGTGGCGGGTTCAAACCCAGGCCTGGCTAAAAACTGCAAAAAAAAAAAAGAAAAGAAAAAAATATTGCCTCAATGGGCAGTTTAAAGTAAGAAAAGAGTGAAAGGAAGCAGAAGAAATGGAGAATGAGAGCAAATGGAGAGACGAGATGAAATGCCCTAAGTTGCTATCAATCCTGGAAAGGAAGACATGAAACCTCTTCACTAATGTAGTTTAAGATTAGAAGGCTAACTTGACTGTGCAGTCCCAGGGTCCCTGCCATGGCCATAGTGCCCCAGAGTCTGGCTGCCCGTGCTCTACTCTGCTCCGAGGTACCTGGCAGCACCTGCAGACGCACTGAAGCATGTTGGGATGGGCAGACGTGAGCACTGTGAGTCCCGTTGGGGTTCTTTTCTAAGCTCGGTTCTGGCATGGGCACAAGACTGTTTGGAAGAGTGAGATGGCCAACTACACAGTGGAGGAACAGCCTTTGCAACTGTGCATCACCACAGCTAGATAGTTGTCAGAACTTCAGGGTGGCGGCCTAGCCTGGCTTGACTCTTGGCTTCCCTGTCATGGCTTTACACCTGGCTCAGGGACATTCTTGCTATTACACTCATGTGGGCTGGCAGAGTCTTGCTTCAACAACCACTAAAGTCATTATAGTGTAAATAGCAATATGACAAGTCTGTGCTCAATTTATGTTTTTATTTCAAGCTGTGGCTGCAAAGGATTTTTCTAGGGTGAATTCCCTAATGGCCACAACAGGCCAATTTAAAGTCGGTACAAATTGCTCATTACAGAAAACTTGGAAACAAAAATTAAGAAAGATTGATTCTGTGGTTATAAATTTACTTAGTTCCTAGACACCAAAGGTATTGATTTTTAAATAGTCACATGGCTTGAACAAAATAAAGCAAGAAAATTCTCTGCTGGAAAATTGCATGGAAGATAAATGTGTTGGTTTGACTGATCTACCTTAGGGCTTGATCAAAGAGTAAGTTTCCAGGCTTTTTTTTTTTTTAAACAATGGTGTTTTTCTGCGAACTTCTATTTGAAAAATTTATGCCAACGCGCTAGTGTTTTACTTGATGGGATTTCAACATTGAGAAGTAGAGAGTGAGTACCACAGATGGTGCCTGTTTTTTGAGCTTTGGTCTCTGAACAAAACCAGATAATTCACTTTATACTCATCCTGCCCTGAGAATTCCTTCTTACTCATTATCAGCCACGGCAAAGCATGCTCACGGCCAGGCAATACTTGTTTTGCATTCAGAAGCCACTGGGAAACAGTTTCCCTTAAGCTGTGGCCCAGAAAGTGAAAAATGAGTTATAATAGAATCACAGTTAAGCTTCTTGCATATATACATACCTATCTGAGAATTAGGAGATCTTAAAATTTCAGGGTGGAAACACAAAGCATAAAAATCACAAAATTCCACTTTGAAAGAAAACCATATGGAAAGCTTGGGAGCAACTGTAATCATGGAAAAAAAAAATACACTGGCCCTGAGATACTTAAATTTAAGGGTAAAAGATTTGTTCAGCTTAACTAGGCAGAATTCTCCTGGCAAGCATTGCATTCAAGCTTTTGTCTTTTATAGGTCAGGTGCTACCAGGAGGCCACAACTAACTTTCATACAGTTAAAACAATTTAAATTGGTGGAAACACTAGAATTATATCTCTAGGAAAACCTGTTTTCTCATCGGGAATTATGAGATCCTTTCCCTAAATTTTCATTGCTATGCAGGGTGGTCCCCTAGATTGACTATGAGCTTTGTGCAGACACAGAGAAACTCTTAGTTAGGCTTAGGCTTAGAGCTTCACATGTTCATTTTCTGAACAAATATCATTGTATGTCCGCTAAGTGTGAAGCCTGTTTTAGTCATGGGTACAGGCAGTTAACTAAAGAGATAACAGTCCCTGCTCCATGAAATTATATTCTGGTGGAGAAAGCAAATAGAAAACAAAATAAATAGTAAATTATATAAAGTATATCATGCAAAAAAACAAACAAACAAACAAACAAGTGTAGTAGAAAGGTAATACCAATGGTGATGGAATTTTTTTCCTTTTTTTTTTTAAATTTCAGATTACATGAGCATGAGAGTACAAACTATTAGGTCACAATGTCCATGTTTGTTAGGTAGGCTCCCTGTTGTAGTCATGTCCCACACCCAGGAGGTCTGCTATATACCCTGATTTTATGCTCATGAAGTGCAAGGAAATTTTTAAAAAGGTTGTTCCAAAAGATCTTTTCTTCTCTTTCTTTTCCTCCTTTCCTCCCTCCCTCCTTTCTCTTTCTTTCTTCTTTCTTTCACAAAGTCTAACTCTGTCACCTTGGGTAGAGTGCTGTGGCATCATTATAACTCTTGGATTGAAGAGATCCTCCTGCCTCAGTTTCCCAAGGAACTGGAACTGCAGGTGCCCACCATATGCGCTGCTAATTTTTTTTCTACTTTTAGTAGAGATGGGGCCTTGCTCTTGCTCAGGCTAGTCTTGAACTCCTGAGCTTAAGCAATCCACCTGCCTTGGCCTCCCAGAGCACTAGGATACTAGGGCACCAGGGTTACTAGAGTTGGGGTAGGAGGGAGCATGGGCGGAGAGGTCAGGTAGGAAGGCTGGATGACAGAGAGCCCTGTGGGCCACTGGCATGTCTCTAGTCTCCTCTCAGTGAGGTGAGAAGCACTGAGGTGGGAATAAGGACATGGATTCTCATGTGTCATAAGAGGATCACTCAGATTCTGTGACAATAAACTGAAGGTAGATAAAAACGAAAGCAAAGAGATCAGTTAGGAAGCCATTGTAACAGTGCAGGAGAGAGAAGGTGAGAGCTTGGAAGACTGATAAGTTGTCAAATTTTGTACATATTTTAAAACTGGATTTAAGAAAATCTGCTGACATATTCAATTTTGGAGGTTAGAAGAAAGAAAAGGATCAAAGATGAATCTAAGATTTGGGGCTTGAAGATTTTACAGAGCTTTTATTTTTACTATGTAAATGTCCAGACAGAAATGGGAAGGGCTGTGGATGGGTTAAGTTTGTGGGAGAACAATCAAAAAGTCTCTAGGGTATGTGAAGTTTGAAATTAGAAATCCAATTAAAAATGCTGAAGAGGAACACACACTTATAATTAAGGGATTCAAGAGAGAAATCAGGACTTAGAGGTAGAAATTCAAGCTCCTCTTTTGTATCTCCACAAATGTTATATTTTCTAAAAATTCAATTTTTTTTGGTCTCAAATGTATATTTTGAGAATTTTTTTCCTGTTTGGAAATGAAATCTGTTTCAATCTTTCTATTTATTCATGCATCGTTTACTCAACAAATAATCATTAAGTATTATCTATATACCCGGGTGTGCATACAAGTATTGTACCCTCATGGGCTTTATGGCTGAGAAAAGGAATGAGGAAGAGCCAGATTCTCACCATAAATGGTGGCAAGTGCATTTTATGGACTGTAGGATGTCCTATGGGGATTGGGACCTCACACAGTTAATAAGGCTGGAGAAACTTCCAGGAAGAAGTTACATATTCAGTAAGCTCTTAGGGATGAGCAAAAATAGAAATATAAACATAGAAAAAACGTTTTTAGGTGAATCAGAATAACAGTTGCAAGAGTTTAGGTTTGAAAGAAAAAAGAACATTGTATTAGAGTATGGAGTTGGAGGAAGGTGGGGTGAGAACTAAAAACATAGAGGTCCTTTTTAGGGAATTTGAACTTTATGCCTACAGAAAAAATTTCAAAACTTCAATACAAATACAAAACAAGTCAGTGTCTCCCAATCAATCTGACATCTTTCTCACTGAAATTGGGTTGATGATTTTTCTTGTTTTGAATGAATTTTCCTATGAGATCAAGACCAATTTATTATTTCCTATACCTACTCTACAATTGTACTTAATACACAGTATTTTTTTATTAAATTATCTGTGCCTCTCAAGTGCTCATCTTTAGTTCCAGTTTTATTGTACAGAGATAATTCTATCCTCAAAAGCTGAACTCATACTTGAGCAGATTGCTTGAGAAATCAGTTCACTGATGTTTTTAAGCAGCTGTAATTCTTGAAGAATCAAATAGAACCAGGCACCAAGTGGTGGAGACTTATCTGTTGCATGTATGAGGTTTAAAAATGAAACGTTTAAAAATTCCAGACAACTCAGTTCTCTACCATGTGGTAATATTGGAGCAAATAGCTGAGGGTGAGTATCCAGTAACTTCACTACTATCCAAGATGCCAGAACGGGTCGTTGCCGGGGGGTGTTCAATGCAATCCCTTGAGATGGAACAGACACGAGAGGCTATAAACGCCATGGAAGAAGGCCAGTGAAGAAGGTGACCTGCAATTCAGTGGTAGAAAAGGAGATGAAAAGAGGAAATACTGATAGGCAGACTAAGCTAAGTTTATGACAGTGAAAAACTTGCCCTTAAGAGAAATTTAGTACAAAAATTGTAGCTGTCGAGATGAAACTAAATAGTTCAGACTACCTTTCAAACCAAGTTTAGCACACTCACGCATGTGCTTAGGAGAAAGCCACACAAGCTACTAATGTCCTCCTAGGTAACCCAAATGTTTCAGGATAATTTGTAGAGAGTGAAATTTACTGAACAAAACTCTGTTCCTCCTGAATTTAAAATAGGGTATCATTCATCATAAAATCAAATCAGCAGTGGGTTAAAAAAAAAGCATAATCTCACTTAACTGAAGAATGAGGTTTCTTCCACATATTAATGTCTCAACTCAAAACTTTTATGTTAGAATATCAAAATGGAAAAAAGTGTCTTATAGAGCAACTCACTTATCCAGTCTAGATTCCTTGCCCTGTCTTCTCAATTTTAATGCCCCATCTTTATACTGGTTTCTGCTGCACAGTTCAACAAAAGGTCTCAAGGGAGTTTCAGGGGAATTTAAGAAAGGAGCAGGCTAAACTGATGGGTCATGGACCAGAATTGTCTCCGGTTTGTAATATCCCAAGAGAATTGAAAAGTTCCTTATCAAGGCCAAGCAGGCCAACAGTACCCATTTTTGCAAGAGGGCCAAAATGACTATCTTTTAAGGGAACAGTACACAAAATTAGGGTAATGTCCATGTTAAGCAAAATGTTATATTTCTGTGTATGTCTACTCTTGGAATTCTGAAACAAGCGAAGAGGTTGGATAATAGTCAAGTGGGCCATAAGAAGAAGAAGTAATGTCAGACCAACCTAATTTTCTTTTACGACAGAGTGACCAGCTGTGTAGATGGGAAAAGCAATAGGTGTAATATATCTTTCACTTCAGGAAGGCTTTGACTTTGCTCCCCCAGATATGCTCATAAACAAGCCAGAAAAACGTGGTTGTTTATTTATGTCAGATGTCAATTGTGTGGAGCTCCAAGAGACTACTTATCAGTAATTCAGAGTCAAGACACTGGAGCCCATTGAAGCTTTCCAAGTTTGGCCTCAGTTCAAAATGTAGAACAAAGGCACATCATTTAGATTTCAGGATTCACATTTTAGATTTCAGGATGTTGATGACTTAGGAAAATGATTTACCTGAAACTTAATTAAAGGTGGAGGAATAGGATGAATTCAATTATTTCTGGAAAAATAACTTTAAAACACTAGGAAGGGGAAAGTTATTTTAGGCAGAAAAATGGGGAAGAACCTTATGAGTTTAATTGTTTTCCCCAAATTGATATAGTAACATCTTCAGATACCAACGAGTGTGACTTTATTGGATCTAGAATCTTTGCATATGCAGTGAAGTTAAGGTAAGGTCACTAGGCTAAGCCCTAACTCAGGGTGACCATTGTCCTTATCAGAAGAGGACAATGTCATGCAAAGACAGGGACACACAGGGAGGACGCAGCACCGATGACACAGGGAGAGTCTAGAGCGAAGCTGCTGCAAGTCAAGGAGCAGTAAGGTTGGATGAACACCACTAGAAACTAAAAGAACACAAGGAAGGATTCTGCCCGAGTTTCCAAGTGAGCATGGCCCCGCTGATGCCTTCATTTCAGACTTCTTGTCTCTGCAACTGCAGGAGAATACATTTTGGTTGTTTTCAGCCATGCAGTGAGTTTATGGTAATTTGTTACAGCAGTCTTCAGAAAACAACTCAATAATCAGCAGCCCCCAAGTGAGGTTGTGGAAGTGAGGATGCACCAGCTAAGTATCAGTGCTCTAGGGACGATCCCGGACCAAAGGTTTCACTCTTTTGTACCTTAGTTTCCTAAGGAGAGAGACTGGAGTAGAATGTAATCAGTTTACACTTTCAGAAACAGTATTCTACTGTGTTAATCCTTTCCCAGAAAGAGAAATGCTTATTTTTATAAAATTTTGCATAACATTTTAGAAACATCCCAGCCTTCTTGCAGCCCAGCATATGGTCCCCCATGTAGATCTCCTACATCAAAGGGTGCTGCCTCTTAAAAGCAAGCCACTGTGTGACAACTGCCCCCATCATCTTATCACGGCAGTGACAGCCGTTTCAAGTGGACTATAATCTAGAGGAAAATACAGAGTCCATAATATATGTCAGAGTCCATAACACATTTTCATCTTCTGCCACTCATTGAATGCTACTCATGCTCTAAGGTCCTGCACAAGTTCTATCTCCTCTCCAAACCTTTTCTTTAACTACACTCTTACTGTTCTCTCCCCAACCCTTATCCTTAGAGCATTAGGATGTAACCCTTGAGCACTTGTACCTTCAGTAATGATTTAAGTAATTATTGTTTTCCATGACTAGGCAAGTAAATGATATGTAGTAAAATACTGCTCTTCCAAATGGCTGGAAAGAATGAAAAACAAAACAAACAAATAAATGAACAAGAAACCAAAGATTGAGAAACCCTCACAAACGTAACCGTTCATCCTTGTAACCACTGCTGAGGATTTTGATTCCAGCTTCAGTCGTACTAAACATCAACCTGTGGCGGATAGTGGTAAATATTTCTTTCCATACTCAAATGAGAAGTGGAGAAACGGGAATGAAGGAAAGGAGAGAGAGGAAGAAAGTGAGTTTGTATCCTGTGGTCCATTATGATCTGTGACCTCCAAGAAAGAATAAGAAGATATGTACAGAAATATTACAGGAGAAATAAGAGGGTTATAAATATCACCTACATTTTTTATTGTTGGTTTATCATTTTTAATAGATTTCTGGATCAACATCACACATGACTTTAATACCAGGCTTCATAACTAATGGATGATGAGAACTTCAATGGCCCACTCCTGAAATCCTTCCAAACCACCAACTATATAAGAAAAATCATTTCACTCTCAATAGTCACAATGCCAAGACAAAAGTCTCAAAGATTGAGCAGATAATTCCATGGAGGCCTATTCAGAGCACCTTGCGCAGTTATAGTCAACTTCCTTCCACATGATGTTTATTCCTGTGTCAGATATTTATAGCCCTAATACCAAAAGTCCATTGAACATCAACCATTGATACAGTAACATAAAGCAGATTTATATATTCAGCTTGTCTAATACTCTATTGGGAAAGGAAGGCATTGCTCAACCTAATAGCCTCCTTTCCTAAGAGATATTCATTTAAGAATGTTGTCTTATAAATACAAGATGAGTTGAGACTTCTGTGCTCTAAATATTTTAAGGGATTTATATTCGCATTAACTGTCCTTTTAATCAAAATTCAATGCATTACTAACACTGCAGAGATTTCAGGGAGAAAAATACTACTTGCTGTTTCCAAAGTTAAAAGTTTTCTAGTAAAAAGAAAGTCTAAAAATTCCTTAAAAGAGGATATTATGGACATATCATGAGACATTATTATTTATTTATTTATAGAAAAGATTCCTATATTAAATCAAAGTGTGGTTAAGAGTAACATTTTTTATTATTTCTTTATCATGACTGCTTTATGAAAATGCTCTAAAGTTGTATTGTCTGCATTTTTGCACTGTTCAAAAATAAGTAATAACTCACCTGCTCAGTCTCCATTGGGATTAATTTCATTTTTATTTGATGTGTTTTAGTTTCTGAAATACTGGCAGTGTCTTCAAGAACTAGAACACTGGGGATAGCTGTGGTTGGATCGTCCTCCAGTAATCGCTTCATCCCTCTTAATCTCTGCTTGTTTCCCATTCACTGCACCTTCCTTCAACCTAGAAACTTCTTTCTATCTCACTCAAGTAACATCATCCTCAATCTACAGCATTTTATTTTTCTCTTTACTTCTAAACTTCTTGAAGAAATAGCTCATATATTGCATCACTGCTTTCTCAGTACCAAATTACTCCTCAACCCATTACAATCTGAGCCTCATCCTCAATCACTTCCTAAAATCACTCTTCCTCTAGTCCAGGAGGACAACATGTATTAGTGGCTTTCCATTAAATATCACTGATGACTATGTTGATGCACTGAATCATAGATAAGCACATTTACAAGAACTTGGTGTTGCTTTATATAGTATTTCCAAAATTTTTTTAAGCAGTGAAATTTTCTTTGACAGTATTTAGATGCCCAATGTAGTGGTGGGCTAATGTGAGACTACCTTGTGTTAATTAGAAATACATTCGGATGCCAGTTTTCTAAACAATCTCAACTTATGAAAGCTTAAAGGTAGGAAACTATTTTTGTAATCATAGAACGTGATTGAGTTAAGTCACCATGAATAATGGTTTAGCCCCTGCTGTTCTTGAACTGGTAACAAAAATGGGGATGCAGCAATAAGAATTGGGTCCATATTCAAAGCAAAAAAGATAAAGGCAATTAGGAAGAAGTAGAAAGTCACTCAATCTGAGCTTATTAATTATCAGGAAGGTAAAAGTTTCCCTAGAACAGTGGTTCTCAACCTTCCTAATGCCGCAATGCTTTAATACAGTTCCTCATGTTGTGGTGACCCCCAACCATAAAGTTATTTTCATTGCTTCTTTGTTACTGTTATGAATCATAATGTAAATATCTGATATGCAGAATATATTTAGTTGACCCCTGTGAAAGAGTTGTTCGACCCCCAAAGGGGTCGTGACCCACAGGTTGAGAACCGCTGCCCTAGAACCTCTCCTGTAGTCATCCACTTAAGGGAGAATTCACCTGGCCCATCCTAACCCCCAGGTAGACAGAGAGAACAGGCGTGTCATAATTGGCCATATCAGTCACCAGTTACTGCATGAGGCCAGAGCACTACCACACCAAATAACAGCAAGGTTCTATAAGCAGCAAATAAAGGGGGTTAAGCCACTGGGGGAACCAATTGAGCCTGCCTATAAGACCTTCTCCAATCTTCCTTATCCATTTATATTCCTTTTTCTTTCTGTGATTATACACACTGAATGGGAGAAATTTTTGATGAGGACAATTGTCTGTTTTATTTAAAATCAATTTTTTTTAACTCCTGGTGTATCTTAAACCCATTCCTAAAGTTCACAGAGATTAAGTCACTGACACCCTTTTCTCCCTCTTTGTTCCACAGTCCCACTGGGACTGACTGCAAACTGCAAGATTTTATTCAGAGAATCAATAATCTTTGCTACACAGTGGCCCTGGTGATCTTGAAATGTTAAGAACATTTTAAATATTCAAGTGCCTTCTCCAAAAACTGGTTACTTACTGCTGTTGAGCAACTAAAATTTTCTGAGAAAAAGAGTTGGAAAGTTGAAAATGGTGTTATGCTCATTTGAATATCTAAAGGGTAAAGTGGAAGCTACTTAACTGAAAACAAACACCCGCTGAAGCTTGCAGAGCAAAGACGTTCAACTTGACATTGACTTCTACAAGAGAAAAACATAAAATGATGACATTTGAGCCTTCGGTCAATGACTAAAGTTTTGTGACCACCATATAGTATAGTGTCTCGATTAAAGATTTTCGTGAATTATCTTAATAATTTAGAAATGATATTTCATGTATATCACAAAACAGAAAGACCAGATAAATGGAAGAACTCATAATAAAAAATAAGAAACTCCTCAAAAAAAATTCTTGTCCTTGTTTGTAGTATTATATATTATTAACTGTATTAATGTGTAACAGTTAATAAAAATAGTAAGGCATGAAATCAAAATTGACATTCGTATTCTCTTTGGGAATATTAAATATTACTTATTGAGTAAGTAATATGATGAAATTATACGAGCAAGTTCAGAAAGTTTTAGGTTCTGTTTCAAAAGCAAAAAGGAACAAACACAAATGCTTGTTATTCTCAGCTTCATGTAGTTAGCAGAATATGTGGGTGACCAAGGTAGTGAAGTCAAGTCAAAAGTTGGGGTGAGTTTTTAAGAAAGAAATTTGAGAAGCAGAACTGGGCAGAGGCCAGTAAATCAGTGTCTAGGTGCTAAAGTCTATGTGTTCAGTTTTCTAAAACAAATACTAGGAAATGATCAACAAAGCAAATGAGGACACTGGTTTTATGAACCAGAGGATCAGTCCTTGCAAGCTGTGATACCATTCAACCTTGTCTGCCTGGATGTATCTCTCCTGTTCTCCATTTAAAACCTTCACCCAACCTAAGCTCTACAGACTGTACAGCCAAGATCAGCTGTATTATGGCTTTCATGGACCTCTTCTTCCACTAAAAGTATCAAACATCATATTTTCTGACTGACTGTTCTGTGTTTCCTTACATTCTATATTTGTCTACATGACATTCATTGATCACAGGGCCAGTTTGGCATTAACATTACTTTCTGTATTTTTGTTATGGCATTTGGGAGCCTTACAGACCCAGGGAAAGTTAATTCCTCCCAGGGCTAGTTAATTCCTAAAGACAGCAGCATTTTGCCCTTAAGAGCATGCTTTTCTTATGCAAACCAACCAGCCTCCTAGCAGCTTTCTTATCTAACTCTCACACACCAAGCCAATAGTTCCCTGCCCTGACTTATCCCTGGACCAAATACCAGCCAGAGACCACTCCTATAACCTAAAACCCAGACAGAACTTTTTTTTTTTTTTTTTTTGAGACAGAGCCTCAAGCTGTCACCCTGGATAGAGTGCTGTAGCATCACAGCTCACAGCAACCTCCAATTCCTGGGCTCAAGCGAGTCTCCTGCCTTTGCCTCCCAAGTAGCTGGGTCTACAGGCACCCGCCACAACGCCCAGCCATTTTTTGATTGCAGCCGTCATTGTTGTTTGGCGGGCCCAGGCTGGACTCGAACCCGTCAGCTCAGGTGTATGTGGCTGGCGCTGTAGCCCGCTGAGC
>CAUYON010105283.1:0-14509 GCA_963573935.1 Arctocebus calabarensis
CCAGCTACTTGGGAGGTGGAGGCAAGAGACTCGCTTGAGCCCAGGAATTGGAGGTTGCTGTGAGCTGTGATGCCACGGCACTCTACCCAGGGTGACAGCTTGAGGCTCTGTCTCAAAAAAAAAAAAAAAAAAAAAAAAGAATTATTCTGAACGGACTGAACCAAAGAAATCAGGGACCTGAATTTTCTGTGAACTTCAAGTTGGAGGCCCTGCGGTGGAAGCCTGCCCATTAGGTGACAGTACAGGGAGAGGATTCTTAACAAATCCTGTGGCCTTAAGGAAACTGGAATCTGATAGTCTCCTGTCCCCTGCCAGTTTTTTTCCCCTCCAGAGCCATGTTCTGCCCTATTTTTAATTCCACACAAAAGGTCATTAAGCAAACCTACTTGAAGGAGAGTTTTCAAAGTCACATCAGAGAGTTCTAAAGCACCACAAGTTTGTTTTGAGAAAGAAAACAAGGCTCAGAGAGGTAGAGCAAGTTCCTCAAGGCCATACAACTTTAGCAGGTATCTTTCTATAAAGAGAAAATAGCCTCCCCTTTATACCACGCCAAATTCTGTGCCCTCAGGCCAGATAACCAGGTCTTCTCTAGTTAAAGTGAATGATCAAGAACTTAGAATGTGCAGCATGCCAACCCCCTAGGTGAGTCCCTCTGAGCCACTTTCTGTAGTGGTTATTTCCATCTGCGCTAGCGCACAGCTTGAAATAGGCTCTAAGCCACGTAGCTATCCTCAAAGTAGAAATGAAATCCAATAAACATTATGAAGTACCTTTCAAAGCATAAGCCATCAGACTCCTGGGCCACTCGCAGTAATAAGAATGCTAAACTACAAAGAAACTATAGAGAAACAGCAAGTTCAAAAGCCGGCCAAACCCTTATTTGTATCCCAACTTGGCAACAAATATTTGAATTCATTCAACATAAAATGCACTTTCCTCAGCAGGCTAGAATTGGAAACAGTATCACAAGTATGTAGGAAAAGAAATAAGGCACTCAGTTCCTACTGCAAGTAGTGTGCATAGCTGCAGGAGACCAGGGTCTCCAAATTCCTGGCACACCCTTATTCTAACAGGGCCAGAGAAGGAAAGGCAAAGTGAACAGCTGCACTTCCCTTGGTGGAGCTGACTCCTTAGCACAGAAAGAAACTAGAGAGAACTACCACCTGAGAATGGAAGTTTATACACTTCTCAGCCCCAGGTCTAATGCCAACAAAATGCTTACCTCAGGAAGCTCCTCCAAACTGTAGCTGAAAACCCACCATATATACACACACACCTTAATACTACTACAATTCATACCCAGATTGGCAGAATGGAATAGGGAACCTCCATTTACACAGTGGCCCAAAGACCAGCGTCCAGAAATAGGACACCATTGCGTGGTGTGCTTTGGTAAGTCTCAGGTAATTTTACCTGCTATAATTAAACTCCTCCCAAGAAACTGACACCATAAACTAACAACCCAAAGACAGAATGCCTGGCTGACTGCTGACCAGGTCAAAACCAAACCAAACCAGCTCGGTGCCTGTGGCTCAACGGGCTAAGGCGCCAGCCACGTACACCTGAGCTGGCGGGTTCGAATCCAGCCTGGACCTGCCAAACAATAATGGTGGCTGCAACCAAAAAATGGCCGGGTGTTGTGGCGGGCGCCTGTAGTCCCAGCTACTTGGGAGGCAGAGGCAAGAGAACTCGCTTGAGCTCAGGAATTGGAGGTTGCTGTGAGCTGTGATGCCACAGCACTCTACCCAGGGTGACAGCTTGAGGCTCTGTCTCAAAAAAAAAAAAAAAAAAACCAAACCAACAAACATAAAAACAACCCCCCATCTGCACCAGCAAACTACAATCAGCATTTCTGAATAAGGGCAGTATCTCGGTATACTAAAACTGAGGTCTCAGTCAGCCTTATCCTCTAGACAATGAACCTAACAGGACAATGTAACCAGTGTAAGGCCTGTTAAATAAAAGAAACCATCTGTGCACAGCCCCCACCACAGTTATCTCAAGAGGCAAAGTCCACAAACTGTCTCTAGTTTCCTCAAGGGCTCCTTCCTCCCTGCCCACACCCATGGAAAAAGAGGAAGGGTCCTGGATGGTGATAGTAATGACCTCCTGCTATAAAGTTTGGCTTTGGCTGCTGTTATGGCTGCTAAAAACTGGAGACTGACTCAGCTGAACCCATGCCACCTACCTGCTAGGGCTAAGCAAATTCCAACACAAACACAGAACTTCAGAAAAGCACTGTGTCCCAAGACTCTCACACGTATGAATGAAAGCAATAAACTCCCTGACACAAATAAGCCCCACGACACAGCCAATAACTTGGAAGAATTGAATTAAATTCTTGAAGCAAGAGCCAAATTTGGGCATCGTGGAAAAAGAGAGAAAGTCTTGTCTGGAGATGGCATGCTGCCAATTTGGCAGCCTCTGAACCTAGCATACATCTCTTTCCAACACGTGAAGCAAGGAACTTCCTTCTTAAACCTGTTTTCCAATCCCGCTTACAGAAGAAACAAAATCTACACCAGATCTTCCCAAAAAAGTCCTCTGAGGGTACCCTACATCAGAAGCAGCTGGTGCAGAAACCAGGAACCCAAACAGATCTGGAGGGGAGACTAGGAATCTGCATTTCAACCAGCTTCCCTGGCAATTCTTGTACTAACTTTGGGAACTGTGCAGCTCTGTAAAGAATACTGTTGTTTAATCAGTAAATTCCAAACATTTCCCCTCTAAACCGGAATACCTCTCAGGACCACCTGGGATAGGTCATAAGTGCTCTCTGATAGAATATTCAGATTCTTACACTGGTTGACGTAGTTCATACATAGCCACCTGTCTCACATGCAGGATGGCTTCAATATAACCACCTCTGGGAGTGGCCTGCAGCTTCTACTTTTAAGCACACGGATTCTTTGCTCCAAAGAAGGGCAAGGGGGGAGGCTATAATCAAACTTTGCTGCCCCACTCTCTTCAAAGATATCTTTTCTATGCTGGTTAAGAATCAAACTCCGCTTCTGCAGACGGGGCAAAAGAGGTCGGTTTCGTCGGCAAGAATATACCAGGAACTGTCTAGGTGGGAGAAGAGGGGTACCAATGATCTACAACTCTAGAAACCTTGAGGTGGCAAGAAGCTTCCCTAGTCATTGCTCTCCCAGCTTGGATGGGGAGGGGTGTTGAGAAAATGAAATTACAATTTCTCGCCCACTCTCTGGCTGGATGGCTCTTGGTAGCTTGGAGTCATTGTCAGGCCCTGAACTCTGACCTGGTCCCTGTGGAAGCGGCAGAAACTTCACTCCAGAGACTTGGCCCCAGGGTCGAGGAAGGGGTTCGGGGCCCGCAGCGCTCGGCCGACTGAGCCCAGCACGACAGGCCCCAGATCCCACCGCCCGGCAAAGGGGCTCTCACCTCGGCCCACCCGGCCTTCCAAGGGGTCCTTGCGGAAGTGGATCCCGTGCACGTCCACATGCGCCTCGCCGCCTGCGTTGACGGCCCAAATGACGCTCTCAGGCAGCCCAGCCCCCGCCGCACCAGCCACACCGAGCCCCAGCCCCCTGAGCGCCGGGAGCAGCAGCAGCAGCAGCCGCAGGAGCGCCACGGCGGCTCCGCCAACCGCCCGGCCCCCCAGCATGGCGGCCACCACCGCTGGGGCAGCCCCCGCCGACCACTGTCCTTGGCCGGCCGCCAGGCCGCCCCACACTCAGAAAAACAGCGCCACCGGCCGCCCTGCTCCTGCTGCTGGGGACATGTCGCTCTCAGGCCTCCAGCTCAGACGCCGTGAGCTGCCACCTCCCACCTCAAGAACAACCTACCCCGTCGCCCAGCCCCCGGCCCGACCCTGCAGCCAATCTAGGCCCCGGCCTCATTAATTACCCACTACCCCGCCGGGATCCGCCCTCCCATTGGCTGCCAGGCGAGGGAAGGGGCGTGGCTAACCCAAGCGCCCGCCCAACCATCAGACACGAAAGTGAACGCGCTCAAAAAGAGGGAGTTCGGTTGAAGCGGCGGTTTGACGCGGAAGTGGCCGGGTGCGGATCCCAGGCGGCCCCGGAATCCCACAGCTGAACGGGAAAGGTGGCCTGGGGGGGAAGGTTTAGGGTAGGGCGCACTGACACGTCGCCAGCACTTCCGGTGCTCAGTATCTTGGGATCAAATAGGCTTTGGAGGGGGCGTTGCTGACTTTCCCGGCCCCCTCTTCTTTTCTCAGCATAAGCCTTAGTAGGAGACGTAATGGACACTCTCCTGACCCAAGGAACTCAACCCTTTTCTTCGAATGAGACAGAGGACCCATCTTAGAGAGGCCATTTGCACAGGCCTTCAGAGCGCGAGTCCCACGAGGATAAAGTCCCGCCCATCACCCCCCACCCCCGCCCCTTAGAGGACTCTGGGCGGGTGGTAGCGTCCAGACAGCCGTCCAATGAGAAGGCTCCAACGCAGCGGAAACGCGTGGCTTTTGGGAGGGGCTCCAGGCTGCCCACGTCTCCAGGGCAACAGCCTCTGGCCGGCCTCATTGGCTTAGGGGCGGGACCGGGCATAGTTGGCCCGGGCCACAGTTGTCTAGCACGGTTCCCAGCATGCGGTCCTGGGCTATCCCTCATAGGCACGACCTACACTGGCAATCCCTGTGCTTCGGTCGCTGCCCAAACTCCCATTTTGCCGATGAAGAAACCGAGCCCTGGAGAGAGGCTGACTTTTGCCGAAAAGCTCTCATGGTAAGTTTAGGTCAGAGTCAAGGCAAAAAATACTTTTATTCATTTGTTCCACAAATACTAATCGATTTGGAAACTCTCTCCAAAAGAAAAAAAAACTTTTCTAGTCCCCACTACTAGGGTTGTGAGATTTGGCAAATAAAATACAGGATGCTCGGTTAAATTTGAATTTCAGATAAACAAATGGGACATACACTAAATAGTTCATTTTTTATCTAAAATTCAAAATTAACTGGGGTGCTTGTATTTTATTTGACAACTCAACCTATTACATGTTAGGCAAAGAGCTTTGTGCTGCAGTGAACAAAAGCACACTGAGGCCTCATAAAACGGTGATAAGCTCTCTAGAAGAATGAAACGTTGCCAAAATGGAGAACATCAATGGGGCGGGGGGGGGGGGGGGTTAAATGTACTGAAAGAACCAAGCTGACTCCATTTTGTTAAAACTAACTCATTTTTGTTCCACAGCCTTTAACTAATTCTACCTTGCTCCACAGCCTCTCATAGCTACACATCAAAGGTTAATTTATGGCTGCATACCAAACACTCAATTTACCCCTGAATACCAAAGGTGATATGCAACCTGCTTCCTCCCCCTCCTGCGGCTCCAGTATGTCCGCCCTAAGCGATAAGGGTGCCTAACACAGGCCATCCCAGTAGGAAATAATTCCCGAGGCCATCCTGGTAGTAAATATTTCCCCAGGCCCTTATGCCCCCTATCAGCTCTCCTCAGCAGTTTGCGCCCAACACTCCCTCCCTTTGTTCCTTTCTGTACCCTTAAAACTGCTCTTCCCTCTGCCGGCGAGGCTTTTTTGCTATCCTGCCTTGTCAGGAGTGGAAAGCCTTGGCTAGCCAAATAATTTTTTTTTCTTTTTTTTACCTCTTGCTTTTGCATTGGACTTGGTTAATGGCTGATTTGGGGAAGGGACCCCACAATTTAGGCACAACAGTACCAGAATTCCTTCCCCAGCTCTAGAGGTTGGACCCCACAGGAGTAATCTTTGGAAATATTCCCTTTTAGTCTCTAAACATATTCCCTATGTTTCAAGCATCTGACCTGCTTTCCTCCTATAAACACGTTTCCCCTTCCAAAGTATATCTTAGGCCTTGCACTGGTGTTTCTAATTCTACTCTCCTTTTTCTGAAAACTGCCATCTTTGAAAGATCCTAACAACTCAAGGGATGAGTATCCCTCAGAGCAGGGGTATGGTTCAAATGAGGGACAGAGGCACAAAATAGTGATGATGCTTCCAGGCAGCAGGCCTGCAGAACCCATGTCCCAGCCCCACACTATGCTGCCTTCAGGAGCACATGTTTGTTTTATTATTTATTTTTTTTTTTTAGAGACAGAGTCTCACTTTAATCGCCCTTGGTAGAGTACCGTGGTGTCACACAGCTCACAGCAACCTCCAACTCCTGGGCTTAGACAATTCTTTTGCCTCGGCCTCCTGAGTAGCTGGGACTACAGGCGCACACCACAACTCCCGGCTATTTTTTTGTTTTGCAGTTCAGCGGGGCTAGGTTTGAACCCACCACCCTCTGTATATGGACCGTGTGCCCTACTGGCCGAGCCACAGGCGCTGCCGCATCTGTTTATTTTTATCCTCAAGGCAGTCTAGTCCAGGAGAAACAATCCCTAAAATGCGTTAAACCTTTGGGGTGGCTTCAAAAGGCCTATACTTAAACTTTTCTCAGTCCCTGAAGTCTTTGATTGCCCCAGGCTAGCCCTAATTGGGTTCTTCAGATTCCGTTCCTGGTTGGGCCACCCTTGTACCAAGGAGCCTTTTTGAGATCTACCTGCTTGTGGGTTATGATGTCTTTTCAGTAAAACATAAATTCGGAGACACTGAAGGCAGGATAGCATGGAATTTGGGAGAGGTTCCATACCCAGTTATATCATTTACCTACTGTGGCCTTGGATAAGTGATATACTTGTCAGAGTTTGTCTTCACAAGTATGAAATATACAGTCTTCTGTCACTTAACAACAAGGATTTGTTCTGAGAAATGTGTCATTAAGGGATTTCATCATGTGCAAACACCATACAGTGTCCTTACACAAACCTAGCTGATATAGCCCACTGCATACCTACGCTATACGGTGCAGTCTTCTGCTCCTAGACTATAAATCTATATAGCATGTTACTGTACTGAATACTGCAAGCAATTGTAATACAATTGTAAATATTTGTGTACATGATATCTAAGCATATCTAAACACAGAAAAGGTACAGTAAAAAATATACTATTATAATCTTACAGGACCACCATTGTATATGTGGTTGACTGTTGGCCAAAACATCATTATGTGGCACATGACTATAATAATAATTCCTACTCCAAAGGGTAGACATGAGGACTAAAGAAAATAATGCAATCAAAGGAGGAAGAGGAGGATAAGGTGACCATGCACACAATAAGGTTACTAGAATTATTAAATGTATAAATGAAAATGGAGACCACAGTTTAGATATTACAAGACCAACTACTCATAGCTACATTTATGTATATAACCAAAATTCTAACTCTGAACATAAAACATAAATGTGTTGTCCTTGTTAGAATGATTCAATATGACAGCCAATCATAAAAGGGATCAAAGTATTTCTTCCTTTATGATTTATAAACAGTACTATAACTGCTATAACTTCAGACTTCGTGCCAATCTTTTGCCAATCTTGGTTTGTAATCTCCAAATTCACAGACTAAGTGTTATTTTTTCTTTGTCTGTGTGTTTTAAGAGACAGGGTCTCACTCTGTCATCCAAGCTGAGAGTGCAGTGGCCCAATCATAGCTCACTATAACCTCAATTCCTGGACTCAAGGAATTAACACAAACTATTCTTTTTTTTTTTTTTTTGTAGAGACAGAGTCTCACTTTATCGCCCTGGGTAGAGTGCCGTGGCGTCAGTCACACTGCTCACAGCAACCTCCAGCTCTTGGGCTTAAGCGATTCTCTTGCCTCAGCCTCCCTAGTAGCTGGGACTACAGGCGCCCGCCATAGCGCCCGGCTATTTTTTTGTTTTGCAGTTCGGCCGAGGCCGGGCTTGAACCCGCCACCTTCAGTATATGGGGCCGGCGCCCTGCTCGCTGAGCCACAGGAGCCGCCCAGATGTTACATTTCTAACAAGCATTGCATAGGTATGGCACATTATTCAAAAGAAAAGACGAGGTTGAGAGGGATGCTTATCATGGAAATTCTCCCGTGGGCTGGCCTTTCACAGCTTTTCTGAAATCTCTGGGTAGGCCCTGGAGTGCTAGAAGGTAGCACAGCCCAGGGCCACGGCCGAGAGCGTGGCCCCTGGAGTCAGTCTGCTTGGCTATAAATGCCAGCCCCGCCTCCCACTAGCTGTGTGGCTTAAGCAAATAACCAACCTGTCTAATCTGCATTTTCTCAGCTACACAATCAGGGTATTCATGCCAACTTCATAAGACCGCCCAATGATTACACAAAATGATCCTTGCCAAGTGCTCTGTACATATAGTGTCCAGTATGTGGTTCTACTCAAGCCAAGCTAGCTATTATTTTATTTCTATGCCACCCTGGAAGGATCCACAGGGCATAGCAGAGGCAGTATCAACAGACAGATGTTTTATGATATTGTTTTTGAAGTGAGATTCTTTTTTGTTATAACACTGACTATTTATTGGGTAAGGTTTGGAAGCCATAAAAATGTAAAAAGAAGAATATTAAAGTCACCTACAATCTTACATCCAAATATAACCACTCTGTTTTTGATGACTTTTCTTCCAGACCCATATACATTTATTTTTCTTTCATATGTATTTGTATTTACAGTTGAGTAATTCTTATACACCAAGAATTTTTTATACTGATTTATCACTGCCCTGACCTTTTCTCCATGGCATTGGTCTTCTAAAACATGAGTTTTAGCTTAAATTACTTACTATTTTAGCTTCACATACGTCTCTAAAATCAAGTACCCTATAAAATACTATGTAAAAGTAGTAGAAATACTACTTTTGTCCACTCTACATTTCATGGCATTATTTATTCGAATTCTCCCCATGTCTCTTTCACATTAGTGGCTTTGTCTTCCCAAGAGCCACTTTTTGGTGTCTTCTCCGATAGTTTTCTAGAGTACATTGCCTTCCCGTCTGCTTAAATTTTTTGAGTTATAGCAGTTTTACATAATTTATTTGCTATTACCAGAAATTTTATCCTAAAGCACAAATAGAACACTTAGCTCTACCTAAAACAGTTTGGTTCTTCTTTTAAATATGGTGATAGATAACAGAATGCAGATTTTCCATGGGCCATGTGATTCTACAATGTAACCATTTATGGTGGTTTTTAAAAGATGTTACATTTCTAACAGGTATTACACAGATATGGCACATTATTCAAAAGGAAAGATGATTTTCCATTGATTCATCATTTTCCTTCTTAACATAGAATATACGAGGAATATCTGGAAAGCATCCCACTATGTGTGTCTCTATTTTTCACATGACATGGCTGGATACTAGACAGCCCTTGTACTTAATATGCCCCATTATTGGATACTTAGGGTGTTGTCTATTTTTCACAGTTTTTTTTATTTTTTATTTTTTTTTGAGACAGAGTCTCAAGCTGTCACCCTGGATAGAGTGCCATGGCATCACAGCTCCACAGCAACCTCCAATTCCTGGGCTCAAGCGAGTCTCCTGCCTCCGCCTCCCAAGCAGCTGGGACTACAAGCACCCGCCACAACGCCCGGCCATTTTTTGGTTGCAGCCATCATTGTTGTTTGGCGGGCCCGGGCTGGATTCGAACCCGCCAGCTCAGGTGTACGTGGCTGGCACCTTAGCCCGCTGAGCCACAGGCGCTGAGCCTTCACAGTTTTTTTTAAATTAGCCTTTTTTTTTTTTTCTTTAATGACTTGGGAAGAACCAACAGAGAGAAAAATCAAGATCCACTTTAAAGGTAAGCGCTAACTTTGACACTTCTTACATTATGTCTCTGACTCCCCAGAATGATCACCAGCTACCACTGTCCCCTTTGGAGCTGATGCTGTGCTTTGACTTTAACTGGTACTCAGAAAACTGAAATCCTAGGCCAGGGGGACTGCTGGTGCAGGGGACATAGGGGGATGCCATCCTCTGGCCAGCTCCTGCTTGCCCCTTGCTAAGTTCCAGATGGTTTAGGAACTTCCAGTATCAGGGATGCAACCCGAAGGGTGAACTTCATTTAGAAGGGGCAGGGAATTTGGCCATCAGGATGTGTAGGAGCACGCCAGCATCCCACACCTTTGCCAGTTCCTCACATCATATACATCAAAGTTTAAGTCTTTAGGGATCATAAACTGAAGACAGATCAGGACTGAAAGAAAGGGAATTAGAACAGGAATAGCCAAGGATGACACTGTGACATCCAGG
The DNA here is from genome assembly GCA_963573935.1 of Arctocebus calabarensis. NCBI lineage: Eukaryota > Metazoa > Chordata > Mammalia > Primates > Lorisidae > Arctocebus > Arctocebus calabarensis. Next base: position 10,081 of record CAUYON010105283.1, read on the forward strand.
ATTAGAATAATCCGACAGACAAACACACCTCCCCAAGGGACTGGGGGACACTGATAGTTGACACTTTGAGGCCAGAGGGGAAAACAAAATGAAACAACAGGCCACCTGTTTTTTTTTTTTTTTGAAAATCCTGTCCATTGCCCTAATATCTCAAGTACCTATCCAGTTGATTTTTTTGAAATTCAGAAAAATTCAAACCTGGTGGTTGGATGAGCTTTCCTTGGTCATTAAGAATTCAGAATGTTCAGAATCAAGTTAAAGCCAAGAAGCTGTTGAGGAAGTTGTTTTCTGACCAGTGGTGTGCTGGTAAATGATTACCAGTCAGTATTCAAGTATATGTGTTGGGGAGGGGAAGCCTTGAACAGTAGCATTTGTCAATTTCCACAGTGTAAATACTTCCAACATATCCAGTTTCAAATTATTAACATGATGTCGGCCAAAGGCAAAGATGTGAAGAAATGTGCGGTGGCAGGAGTGCAGATGCAGACATAAGAGATACATGTGTGCAAGTCTTCAGGAGAATAGATGCACATAGTAAGTAGCAAACTGTGATGAGGTAAGTGCAGTGGCCTGATCATAGCTCTCGAGTTCCTGGGCTCAAGTAAACCTTCTGCATCATCCCCAGAGTAACTGGGACTGCAGGATGCCTGGCTAATCTTTTCATTTTTTGTAGAGTTGAGGTCTCACTCTGTTGCCTGGGCTAGTCTCAAACTCCTGGGTTCAAGCAATGCTCCCATTTCAGTGTTGAGATTAGAGGCATGAGCCACCAAGTTCAGCCAATTTTCAATATAATTTATGTAATTATACATTCGTATACATTAATGAGTGCCAGCTTGCAAAATAGCTTAAAAATTTACCAATCCGATGCCGGACTTGGTGGCTCATGCCTGTGATCCTAGCACTCTGAGAGGCCAAAAGGCAGGTGGATTGCCTGAATTCAGGACCAGCCTGAGCAAGAGTGAGACCCTGTCTCTAAAAAAAAATAGCCAGGTGTTGTGGTGAATGCGGGTAGTCCCAGCTACTGGGAAGGCTGAGGCAAGAGAATCACTTGAGCCTGGGAGTTTGAGGTTGCTGTGAGCTGTGACATCATAGCTCTCTACCAAGAGTGACGAAGTGAAACTGTCTCCAAAAAAAAAAAAAAAAAATTACCGAATGGCTTCTGTACCCACTACAAGTCAGCACACCATTCTGCCGTTCACCCTCCCCTATCACGGACATTATTTGTCCCCACATCACATGGAGGCAGCAGAGCAATCCCAAGAAGAGGAAAAACAGTCATATTGAATTTGAATGATGTGTAGACCATTCCCTCTTTTCCCCATTTTTCTGCTGAGCCAATCTAGACCCTTTTTTTAAAAATTTTATTTTGATTATGAAAGGTGGCAGAGGTACAACTAAAAAAGGATATAGACAATGATCTAATGAGCATTTGAGACCTACCCAGTTTGACAAGGTAAAATAACATCACAAACTGACATGAAGCTTCCTGTGTATTCTCCCACTCACATCCCCTCCCTCCTCTTCAGAGTTTACCACTGTCCTGATTTTCATGTTTACCATTACCACACGTACCTTTATAATTTTAGCATATAATACATGTATTACATACACATGTATGCATACACTCATATGTGTGTACATTTGTACAGTAAATTCTCACTTAAAGTCATCAATAGGTTCTTCGAAAGCAACTTTAAGTGTCTAACATTTGTTTGAAAATCCTTTTGTTCAATGTCATTTTGTTACAAAACTGATGAGAAGGCTCAGCGCCTGTGGCTCAACGGGCTAAGGCGCCAGCCACGTACACCTGAGCTGGCGGGTTCAAATCCAGCCCAGGCCCGCCAAACAACAATGACAGCTGCAACCAAAAATGGCCAGGCGTTGTGGCAGGTGCCTGTATTCCCAGCTGCTTGGGAGATGGAGGCAGGAGACTCGCTCGAGCCCAGGAATTGGAGGTTGCTGCGAGCTGTGATGCCACAGCACTCTATCCAGGGTGACAGCTTGAGGCTCTTTCTCAAAAAAAAAAAAAGCAAAAGCAAAAACTGATGAGAAAAGAAATTTAGCTTTATTACAGGTCATTCTGCTTAGAGTTATAGTTTCCGAGAACTATCACTGCGAGGTTAAGTGAGGACTTACTGTGTGTGTGCACACAAGACCGCTGCCAGTCTATTTTTATAAGTAGAAAACCACAAAGAACTCAGAGCCCAACTCGCTTAAATAATAATCTCTCTTTTATTGATGTTTTCTAAAAGAGTCTGATTCTAAAGAAAGGAGCTTGCCCAGAATAGGTTTGGAGGTGGAACTGCTCCTTTCTTTCTAGCTGAAGGATAGGTTAGAGAGGATAGGTGCCTGATTGCCCAGTTCAGGACTGAAATAAATGCTAATGAGCAAAGAAGAGTCTTTTTTTAAGACTTCCAGATGTTGGCCTGTCTTGTTTCCTTATGAATGCCATCAATAGCAGACAATGCATGTCACCAAGATTCCACCTTCTGCTTTTTCATGGTCATTCTTTATAAATGCCACCATGAAGACATTTTATTCATCAATTTCTTTAAAAACAGTAATTTTTGTCAAAGAGGTAAGAGGTTACATAGTATTTCTATTTTATCCCTTTTTTAAAAATGACAAAATATTGACAAACACCAAGACAGGAAGATGTTATTTACAAAGATTGTTGTAAGCTAAAAATCACAAGATGGAGATTTGTGGTTCTTTATCGAACTTGATTATAAAAGTTTTTATCGAGCACTGTCAGACTCATGAGCTGGGGAGAGACTTCAGATTTATAACTTGGTCCTAAATGGGCAACAGCAGATATAAAATCTTGGAATTTAATATCAGCTTTGAAAATGTTAAATTGAGAGTTCTAGCAGTTTTCACTTTATGAACTGGCACATTGTAGAATGCAAGGGCTGTATTGATTTCTGACAGAAGAGGCTGTCTCTGAAATGAATTGGAGCCTTTTCATATCCCATTGAATTCTAAAGGCACATGTTAAGCTGATGTCCTCTTCATTTTCATTTAGAGCATGTGACTTAATTGGAGAAGAAAGCAGCCGGCTTTGTAGAGAAGGACCCCACCCTGAGAGCCTGTGGGGGTCACGGCAGGGGTGGAGCGCTGAACTAAAAACCTGCTGAGTAACAAGAAATGCAAGTGGTCAGTTTCTCCCCTCAATGTTCCAGTTCAGAGCAGATTCAAAGCCCTTTCCTTGAGTTATTTCTACAATGGAGTGCCAGGAGAAAATGGGTCGTTTGTGTCCCCCTCATCCCTGCGCAGAGCCTCCTTGCCACTCCACCTGCCCTCCTGGTTCCTTTCTAGGAATGCAGGACTCTCTAGCCGGAGGTCTTGGGGATGGACGGGTCTCAGCTATCCCTGGACTGAAGAGCAGGGAAGGATGAGTTCTAGAACATGCTTAGCCATGCAGAAACCCACTTTGGCATACATTCTGCATGTCATTAGACAGATTACCAGGGTAGTTTTTGAGCATAGAATTCCAGTATATTGGTGTCTGTGTAAAGACCTAAAGTTGGCTGACAAAAAACTATCTCAAGAAGGTCATGACTCCCGCAAGAATCTTCTGGTGCCTCGAGAGGCTCTGATCAGGCTAAAGTCAGCTTAGTAGGTTTATGACTTATCACCCATTAGTAAATTGGCCTTTTTGTTTGCCCTTCTCTGTCTGTGCCTCATCGCTACAGGTCAGCACTCCAGTACCCAAGCCAACTGGGGCGTGAGAAGATGGAGTGAGGGTCTGAACCAGCAAGGCTGGGACAAACCAGATGCTGGACCACGTGTTTGCCCCAAGGTAGATGCTACCAGGCAAGGCCGCCTGGAGGCCAGGCCCTCTGGCGTCACCTTCACTATCTCTCTCAGCACAGGCTTGCTTTCAGACTTCTGCAGCCGAATATCCTCCACTGGGCTGACACTTTACGATCCTCCCACAGGCCCTTACCAGCTAACACCTTGCAGGGATTATGACAGCTGGCTCAGGGAAGGAACATGGAGAATTGGGACATGGCTCTATGTTTGGAGAAGGAGGGAAACCAGAGTGGGGAGGGGATGAATTCTAGGAAGAAAGAAACTGACATAAAGGGGCCGTGGACTTGACCAGCTTCTTCTTTTTTTTTGCAGCGTTTCTTGGAGGTTTCAAACCTTATCATTCCCTCTGTGGGTCTGAGTTCTAATCTTGATGCTCCCACTAACAACCTACCTATGTGACCCTTGTCATCTCCAGATATCTGTTTCTTCAACCGACAAAGGAATGCCAAAAGTCTATGAGTTTATTCTAGATGCATTTATCATGTTGTATTGAAGTATTTTTTTTTTTTTTAAAGAATATATATTCTGGTGGCATTTAGTTGGAAAGTCGAAACTCAGTCTTAATTGGGCCCTTTAGGCTTTTTTTTTTTGAAACAGAGTCACTTTGTCACCC
>CAUYON010105284.1:0-11629 GCA_963573935.1 Arctocebus calabarensis
CAGAGCCTTAAGCTGTAGCCCTGGATAGAGTGCTGTGGCATCACAGCTCACAGCAACCTCCAATTCCTGGGCTCAAGCGAGTCTCCTGCCTCTGCCTCCCAAGTAGCTGGGACTACAGGCGCCCACCACAACGCCCGGCCATTTTTTGGTTGTAGCCACCATTGTTGTTTGGCGGGCCTGGGCTGGATTCGAACCCGCCAGCTCAGGTGTACGTGGCTGGCGCCCCTTAGCTGCTTGAGCCACAGGCGCTGAGCTGCTATTTATTTTTTTATATACCTAATAGTGAGTTTGTTGGATTATATGGTAACTGTATTATTGTTTTGGAGAACCTCCAAATGTTTTGCATAGTGGCCATATCCTTTTACATGCCCACCAACAATGCACAAAGGTTCTAATTTTTCTACATCCCCATCAGTACTTGTTGTTTTCTGGGTTTTTGAGAGTGGCTAGCCTCATAGATGTGTGTGAGTTGAAACCTCATTGTGGTTTTGATTTCATTTCCCTGATGATTGATAATGTCGAGTGTCTTTTCGTGTATTTTTGGCCATTTGGATTTCTTTGGAGACAGTTTCTTCTTGATTCGTTGTTTCAGATTGATGCTTTTTCAGTAGGATTGTGGGTTATTGTAAGCAATGTTCCCCTTTCTTTCCTAAGAACAGAATAATCATGTTGAGGACATTCTTGCAAGAGAAATTTTTAATGTACGGATAGCTTTCTTGAATTAATTAGTACATACGTTTCAGATATAACATATTGTCAGAGTCATGGACTATTAGATCTTAGAGCTGGCCCAGGTATTACTCCCTACCTTTCATTGCTTAAAAATTAGAGCTTCTTATTTATTTTAAATTTAAAATATTAATCGACACACCAACCAATGGTCCCTTGATTGGACCCTGTAATTTTTTAAAAGGCTTAAGGGATGTTTTTTGAGATAATAGGGAAATTTAAAAATGGATATTGGATAGTAGTATTGTATCAATGTTAAATTACGTTTAATGGACTAATGTCCTTGTTTTTAGAAGATAGAAACTGAATTTAGGGTACAAAGGATGGCAGTGTCTGTAACTTACTTTCAATAGTTCAGGAAAAAAAGTTTGTGTACACACATATAGAAAGCAGGGATTCTCACTATGTTGCTCTGGGTAAAGAGCTCTGGCATCACAGCTCACAGCAACCTCAAACTCTTAGGCTTAAGCGATTTTCTTGCCTCAGCCTCCCAAGTAGCTGAGACTATAGGCGCCCGCCACATCTGGCTGTTTTGTTGTTGTTGTTTAGTTGTTAATCTGTCTGGCAATAACCATGAAAAGAGTTTTAAAGATATTTATTAAAAGAAAGAAAATGCAAATGCCTGCTGATCACATTTGGAAATACTTCCTTTTCATAATAGATACTATTCTTAAATCTTTGGTTCCCTTATACAAACTAAAGTAACAGTGGGAAAATATTAGTTTATGAACACTAAGAAGATGTTCTTCAAAATGTAACTGATTTCCTTCTGTGTATTATTATAATTAATTAAAGTTGTTCTTTACCCCTTAACGAGGACAATGCTTAGTTTTGTTTTAATGTACCAGCTTAATAACTTTCTCAATTATACCTAACCCAGTAAAACTAAATTTGGGCCTGATAAAGGCAGGACCTGTTTATTAACCTGGTCTTTTACAAAATATTCTGTACATTTGGCCACCACTTTGCCAAATTTTATACTGAATATTTTGTAAATAAAGGTACCTTTAGTTACAGTTTTCCATTTTCCCTATGTGTGGCAACTTTGCAGGCAACTTTTGGGACACCCTGTATACCCAGTATTGAGACTGCTGGATCATATGATAGTTCCATTTTTAGTTTTCTGAGGAGTTTCCATGTTGTTTTCTATAACAGCTGTGCTAATTTATATTCCCAGAAAGAGACTGTGAGTTCCCTTTTTTCTGCCTTTGCATTCTTACCAGCATTTGTTATTTTTTGTCTTTTTGATCATAGCCATTCAAACTGGTGCGATGATATATTGTGGTGGTTTTCATTAGCATTTTCCTGATTAGTAATTTGAGCATTTTTTCTGATACTTGTTGGCCATATGTATGTCTTCTTTTTCTTTTGAGACAGTGTCTCACTGTGTAGTTCTTGGTAGAGAACTGTGTTGTCACAGCTCACAGCAACCTCAAACTCTTGGGCTCCAGCAATTCTCTGCCTCAGCCTCCCAAGTAGCTGGGATTACAGGCACCCTGACTATTTTTTTGTTGTTGTTGTTGCAGCTGTTTAGCTGGCCTGGACTGGGTTCACACCGGCCACCCTCAGTGTATATGGCTAGTGCCATAACTACCATGCTATGGGCGCTGAGCCGTGTATGTCTTCTTTTGGGAAATGTCTATTCAGATCATTTTGGCCCATCTTATATATTTTTTTAATATCTTAAAATGTTTGTTTTTATATGAGCAAATGATGATTTTTCTGTATTTTGATTTATTATTATAAGCATTCTTCCTGTGAAAAAGCCATTCAAATTTGTTCTTATATACTTTTAATTAATTAGTTTACTTATTTATTATTTGGGGGGAGACAGAGCCTCACTCTCTCCCTGGGTAAAGTTCTGTGGCATCATAGCTCACAGTAACCTCAAACGCTTGAACTCAAGCAATCCTCTTGCCTCAGACTCCCTAGTAGCTGTGACTAAGGCGTCCACCCTGGTCCCTGGCTAGTTTTTCTATAAAGAGACAGGGTCTTGCTCTTGCTCAGACTGGTCTCCAACTCCTGGAGTCAGGTGCTCTACCTGCCTCAGCTTCCCAGAGTATTAGGATTACAGGTGTGAACCACTTTGCCCGGCCTGTATTTTTGATTTCTAATTTCTATTTTTGTGTAAGTTATCATATACAACATACTAATATATAATTAGTACAGTCAAAAGTTTACATAGAATATAATTAAGTAAATATACTAAGTTAGAGATATGTGCTTAGAAATGTTTTCCTATACCTTCAAAAAATTTTGGAGACTACTGCTCTAAATAATCTACCTTACAATGAAAACTAACACAAAAAAACCCCCCAAAAAACTAGCTGGCTGTTGTGGCAGGCACCTGTAGTCCCAGCGACTTGGGAGGCTGAGGCAAGAGAATCACTTAAGTGCAAGAGTTTGAGGTTGCTGTGAGCTGTGACGCCACAGCACTTTACCGAGGTGACATAGTGAGACTCTGTTTCAAAAAAAAAAATCTACCTATATTTCTTGATTTATCAAATTTAGATAGTATCTACCGACTTGATTCAGAAAATGAGTATTCAGCTTTCTTACACAAAGATCATTTTACTATCTCTTTTTCACTGTTTGACAGTTTTAATTTTAATATTTAAAATTGTTGCTTAACTTGGTTACTTCAGTTAGTAATAAACTCTATTTTTTATTTCATCCATTTTTTTTTTAAAGACTGGATCTTGCTCTGTTGCCTGGGCTAGAGTGCAGTGCTGTCATCATAGTTCACTTGAACGCTTAGGCTCAAGTTATCCTCCTGCCAGGATAACTTTCTTATTTTTTGTAGAAACAGGGTCTTGAAATGTTGCCCAAGCTGATCTTGAATTCCTGGCCTCAAGTGATCCTCCGCCATAGGCTTTCCAGAGTGCTGGGTTATAGGTGTAAGCCACTGTTCCCAGCCTGACAGTCTTTCTTGATTGTCCCCTTTTAAAAAAGGGATACATTAGAACTATGTTCCTTTTTCTGCTTGTTTTTCCCTCTCTTCTACTTTTCAGATTCTGCCAGCTATGCTTTTATTTTACATTGGCAAAGTTGATTACATTTAAATTTTGTCCTGTTACACGACCAAATCTCCATATAAGTTAAATCTAAAAGATGAAATCTATAAGGAGTATTGTATTATAATTTTTTTGAGAATTAATTATTATTACTTGTTAGTTAATTCTTCTATAAAGGAAGATTGCCTTTATGAACCTGAGACACACTGCAGCTTATTTTGCCTTTATCATAGGAAGAAAGTAGAATTAACAGACTTCAATAATTGCTCCTTGTTATTCAGCACATTCCTACAAGGATTTATCCCTTCCCAGAAGCTAGACCATATTTCTGCCAATAAGGAAAAGAACCTGTGATGTTTGTAAATTCCCTATAAAAAAATGTCTTGTAGTTAGAAATCATGTTTGCTTGCTTTTTAATGTTTCTATTAAAGAATAATAATTTACTCTTAAAGTATCTCAAGAAGGGAAAAGTAGGTGTAGCCCATATACTCAGTACTATGTTTATTTATTTATTTATTTATTTATTTATTTTGAGACAGAGCCTCAAGCTCACAGCAACCGCCAATTCCTGGGCTCCAGTGAGTCTCCTGCCTTCTCCTCCCAAGTAGCCGGGACTACAGGCGCCCGCCACAATGCTTGGCCATTTTTTTGGTTGCAGCTGTCATTGTTGTTTGGCAGGCCCGGGCTGGATTCGAACCCGCCAGCTTAGGTGTACATGGCTGGCACCTTAGCCCGTTGAGCCACAGGCGCCAACCCTACTCAGTACTATGTTAAAAACAGTAGATCAACAACTCCAGGCCCACAGGAGATAAAAACACAATTAAATTCAAGGGGGGGTGGTGGTGGCTCGGTACTTATAGCTCAGTGGCTAGGGTGCCAGCCACATACACTGAGGCTGGAGGGTTCAAATCCAGCCTGGCCCTGTCAAACAACAATGACAACTACAATCAATAAGTAGCCAGGCGTTGTGGAAGGCACCTATAGTCCTGGCTACTTGGGAGGCTGACGAAAGGGAATCACTTGAGCCCAAGAGTTGGAGGTTGCTGTGAACTGTGACGCCATGGCACTCTACCCAGGGCGACAGCTTGAGACTCTGTCTCAAAAAAAACAACAAAAAAAATTCAAGTGGGGATGCTGGTAATTTCCCACCTAATGGGTACAACGTAGGGGTATATGGCACACTACCTAGGTGAAAGACTTAACTGCAACTGGACTTTACCTTATAAATGCAAGCAGTGTAACCTAATCATATGTATCCTCATATTAATCTAAAATTAAAAAAAAATCTTAAAACCTAGCCTTTAGGATCCTCAATGAAGTAATAGAATTATGATTTGAAATTGCTGTGGGCTACAGTTTTTCCCCTTAAGCAGTCAGTGTACAGTACTTGTCTTTGGAATGCTTACCTAGTTACGTTCAGCTATAGGAAGTGGACATTTCTTATGTCATCTGCCCCCGAAATCCAAGTGAATTGAATTAGTTCTGGAGCACTGGATGATTCAAATAATAAAAATTACTCTCACCTCCAGGGAGACCATTGCAGGTAGGAAGTAGGTATCATTTGGTGCTGTGTCTATAGAAAATAGAGAGAGTGCAATACTTTTGTGTGTTCTTTCTCTTAGGTCTTGAAATTTACGTCTTTTTTCTTTCTTTTCAGGTCATTGACCAAACCCAACAGTGAAATTTGTGTCTTGAGACCAAACATATCAAAGTTAGTTATCAGCTAAGATGAAGGATATTTCTAATGTTAGTGCCCCTAAAATATAATTCTGTAAATGTTATTTAGTACAGAGCCAATTTGTATGTCAGGATTACATTTTCTTCTTACCAGGGTCAGGGTGATGACCCTGGGTCTCAAGATTTCAGAAATCTTGAGAGAGTTCAGCTCACACCTGTAATCCTAGTACTCTGGGAGACTGAGGTGGGTGGATCACCTGAGCTCAGGAGTTCGGAGACCAGCCTGAGCAAAGCAAGACCCTGTTTCTACTAAAAATAGAAAAACTAGCTGGGTGTTGTGGCAGATGCCTGTAGTCCCAGCTACAGGCAGGAGGCTGAGACAAGAAGGATGGCTTGAGCCCAAGAGTTTGAGGTTGCAGTGAGCTGTGATGCCATGCCATGGCACTCTACGGAGGGCAACAGAATGAGAATCTGTCTCAAAAGGAAAAAAAAAAGATTTCAACATTAACAACAGTCAGACCTTTTCTCATACTCTTATCAGTTCCTTATAATCAGGCTACATATAAACCTATTTCATATTTGAAATACATCTTTTTTTGCTACTTTTCTTTTTCTTTAATTTTTGAGACAGTCTCATTCTGTCACCCTGGGTAGAGTGCCGTGGCATCCTAGTGCTCACAGCAACCTCCAACTCTTGGACTTGAGTGGTCCTCTGCCTCAGCTTCCTGAGTAGCTGAGCCTACAGCCTTCCACCATGATACCCAGCTAATTTTTCTATTTTTAGTAGAGATGAGTCTTGCTCAGGTTGGTCTGGAACTACTCCTGAGCTTAAGCAATCCACCTGCCTTTGCTTCCCAGAGTACTAGGATTACAGGCATGAGCCTACATGTTCGGCCTTTTTTTCTTTTTGTCTTAACATCTTAAGACATTTTTTCTTTTCTCACGTATTAATACATGTTTTCAGGGAGTTTCTAGTTGCCTTTCTTCTCTTCTGGCATAATCTGCCCCTTTATCGTAGCCTTATTTTTTCTATACTTTAGTTATAGTTTATTTCTGTGGTGAAACTCCTCTCCCTCCGCTTTTTTTTTGTAGAGACAGAGTCGTCTCCCTTTTTTTTTTTTTTTAATTCTTTTTAACCAGAAACCGTCCCTCTTCCATTCTCCAGACAATTTCTATGGTAACCAGATGCTTTTTCTACGCCTGCTGCACAACTGTCAGCCTGGGATTTTCCATCTCTCTTCTCCCAAGTTGGAATCACTGTTCTCAGCATCCTGAGTCTTCACCTGTCTTATCTGTACCATCATCTTCTTTAGAAAGAGTTTGTGGCTTAGGACTAAATGTGGAACCTCCATTTCCTATGCCTAGGTCAATTTCATGTGAATAATTGTGTCCATTCATTAATACATTCATTCACTTTGCCCCAGCAGAAGGGACTGTGCTCGTTCATTGATACATTCATTCCCCTTGCCCCTGGCAGAAGGGACTGTATTTCCTGGCCAAGGAACCCATACACCTATATATACCCCAAGACTGAAAGCCTAAAGGGGGGAGACGGGGAAAGACCGGGAGAGAAATGGAGAGAGCTTTTCTCTCCCCACTTGAGTTCTCTCTCTCTACTAGGAGCTTTAGTGTTTTCTGTATTCTTTTCTGTAAATAAATTCTGTCTTACCTCTGGGGGAAAAAAAAAAAGAAAGAAAATGTCATGAAGGCTATTTTAAACAGTCTGATGAAAACATTTCAGATTGTATATGAAACCAGCACATTGTACCCCTTGATTGCACTAATGTATGCAGCTGTGATTTAATAAAAAAAAAAAAAAAAGAAAGAAAGAATATGTGGGAAATAAACTTTCCAAGTGCCTTCATGTCTAAGACTGTCATTTTTTTTTTGAGACAGAGCCTCAAGCTATCACCTTGGATGGAGTGCTGTGGCATCACAACTCACAGCAATCCCCAATTCCTGGGCTCAAGCGAGTCTCTTCCCTCTGCCTCCCAAGTAGCTGGGACTACAGGCGCCTGCCACAATGCCGGACCATTTTTTGGTTGCAGCCATCTTTGTTGTTTGGCAGGCCTGGGCTGGATTTGAACCCTCCAGTTCAGGTGTACGTGGCTGGCGCCTTAGCCCATTGAGCCATAGGCGCCGAGCCTCTAAGACTGTCTTTATTGTACTCTAGTATGTGTTTGTAGTTTGTAGTTAGGCTGGGTATAGAATTCTGGAAATGATTTTCTTTAGAAAATCTGAAATACAGCTGCATTGTCTTCTGATATTCTCTGTTGCTGAGAAGCAGCTAGTGTGATTATCTGACCTTTGTAGGTAACCTGTTTTTCTTGATTAGGATCTCTGTTTTACACTTTTTGTTTGAAATTCGTGAGAAAATGTGGATGTGGGTCTTTTATCAGTTGTGTGGGTACTGCTAAGCCCTTTAGATCTTGGCTGTTTTTTCCCTCAGTTCTAAGAAATTCTATTATTTGTTTAATGGCGTCTCCCTTTTCTTTTCTCTCTTTCTTCTTTCTAGGGCTCTTATTAATCAAATGGTGTACCTACTGGATTGGCTCATTCTGTCTTCTGTAGTTCCTCTATTATTTCTATCTTTTTATCCCTGTGCTCTCATTATGAGTATCTCAGTTTTATTTTCAAGATCATCTGTTGATTTCCTTTCATTTTAAATAATTTTTTAAATTGTAAGAATCTTAAATTTAATTTAAATGAGTTCTTCCAAGTTCTCTGTTCCTTTTTCCTAGTTTCTTATTATTCATATTTTATGAATGCACTATCCTCTGTAATACACTCTTAAAAATTGTTATGTCTTTTGGCTTGGCGCCTGTGGCTCAGCTGGCTAAGGCGCCAGCCACGTACACCTGAGCTGGCAGGTTCGAATCCAGCCCGGGCTCGCCAAACAACAATGACGGCTGCAACCAAAAAATGGCCGGGCGTTATGGCGGGTGCCTGTAGTCCCAGCTACTTGGGAGGTGAAGGCAAGAGACTCTCTTGAGCCCAGGAATTGGAGGTTGCTGTGAGCTGTGATGCCACAGCACTCTATCCAGGGTGACAGCTTGAGGCTCTGTCTCAAAAAAAAAAAAAAAATTGTTATGTCTTTTAATTATCTTCATTTTCTTCAGGTTTTTTTGTTTCTATATGTTTTTCTTAGCTCTTTCTTTTCATGGTGCTGAGTTCCTCATGTGCCTGGTGATGGTTATCTGTTCATATTTTAGAAAGAAGGACTTGGTAACCGGTATTGACTTCTTCTGCAGTTTTTTGTTTTATTTTGTTTGGAGACACAATCCTATTTTGTCATCCTAGCTTGAGTGCAATGGTGTCATCATAACTTCAACTTCAGACTTATGAACTCAAATAGCTCTTCTGTCTCAGCTTCCTAATTTTTCTGGGTTTTGTAGAGACTAGGTTTCACTCTTGCTCAGACTGGTCTTGAACTTCTGAGCCCAAACAATCCTCCCACTTTGGCCTGCTAGAGTGCTGGAATTACAGGTATGAGCCACCATGCCCGGCCATTCTCTGCTGTTTTAAGAGCATCCCCCTGAGTGGATGGCTGACTGACCTCTCTGTGTAGGGTAGGATATGTTGGCTAGCCCCTGTTTGTGCCAGGCTGAGCTTGTGCTGGGCTCCCAGAGCTCCCCCCCCTTTTTTTTTTTTGAGATAGAGCCTAAAGCTGTCAGCCTGGATAGAGTGCAGTGGCATTACAGCTCACAGCAACCCCCAATTCCTGGGCTCAAGCGAGTCTCTTGCCTCTGCCTCCCAAGTAGCTGGGACTACAGGCGCCCGCCACAATGCCCAGACATTTTTTGGTTGCAGCCGTCATTGTTGTTCAGTGGTCCCGGGCTGGATTCGAACCCGCCAGCTCAGGTGTACGTGGCTGGCACCTTAGCCCATTGAGCCATAGGCGCCGAGCCTCCCAGTGCCCTTTTGCTGGTAGAGTACTTTACCCTGGTTGGACTGTACCCACACTAAAAGCCTTGCCTTTCCCAGGTCCTATGTTCCTTTAGCTATGTGGTTTTCAACTGAGTGTTAATGCTAGGTTGCCTGTTATCTGTGTAGGGTGGGGGCTATGGATGGGGGTGCCAACCAGTGCCGTTCCAGGTACAGACCTTCGATTATCTCTGCTGTCACTCCTGCCCTCCCTGGTACCGGTTGGCTCAGAACCCAGAGCCATCAGGTGTTCCAGCTGGCAGATTAGCTCTCTAGATTCCTTCTAGCATTCCAGCAAACAATTTGGCTTTCACCTCTTTTTAGGTTACCTGGTAGAATATTCTGGGCTGTGGCCTTCTATGCCTGCCTCAGCCATCAACACAATTCCATTCGCTTTTTGAAATTAGAAATTTGTTGGATCTTTTATTCCCTTCTTTCTGCTGTTAGAAGTTTATTGCTTCCTTTACCTTCTTTATTTGAGTCAGGTTTTGTAAACTATAGATAGCAAATATGTATCTTTACCATCTTGAACTAAAAATTCTAATGTGAATTTTAAACTACAGTATCTGTTTTCTGAATGTGTACCTACCCTGTTTATCTTCATAGCTGCAGTGTCTGTTTAAGCATTATATAATTAATAAATTATTTCAATAAAATAAGGCAAGAGAGAGTCATAACTTCAGAGGAATAAAGATAGGATGGGGTTTTTATCCAGAAAAATAATGTGTAATTTCTGTAGGTCTTAAGTCAACAGTATCTTTTCCACTTCATTCATAATGCTATCCATACTTTGGTTTTGGTACTACCTTTGTCCTATAAAAGATCTTTATATTAATATGATGAATTGCTTAAACATTTTATCAGCTTTTAAATAGCACTTTGGTGGAATAGAAAGACTCAAGAGATAATTTATTCCCCTAGGACAGAGAAGGGATAAACAAGCCTTTTTAGTCTGCAGAATGTTTGGTGAATTTAAAAGCCTTAATTTTTATGCTTTAAGCAACAACTTACTTTGCTTCACCCTTCATTCTTAGCTTTCTAGTGGAGTTTTTCCTTTGATATACTATATTGTGTGGCTGTTTCGGTGCTTGTCATTTTGATGTTTCACTTTTCCTCATCAAGAAGGAAATGCGCTCACATTGGCGCATTCCCTGTACCGGTTGTTGATGCTACAGACTATAGTTGAACACTGGCTTTCATCTAAACTTGGGTGCACTTTTTGACTATAGATAGTTGAAGGGAATCAATTTCTAGATCCTTGTACTTTTTCTTAACATTGCTCTGCCTGAGAATGTGGTTGGGATGGAGATGCAGGCTCTGCTTTCCACCTTCTCTTGCACGGTTGCCCTTCTCCCACTTTTATAAAAGAAAGACATACTGTTTTGTCCGTCTCGGATTTTACAAAAGTCCATTGCCCAGGATGTAAAGAAACAGGTAGGGCACCAAACAAAGGACCGTTGACAAGTTTGAGGCTGTGTTAAAAAAGTGACTGACTACATAATACTACGTGTCTCAGGAAATAACTGGATTAGAGTTTCTTTTGCAATTAAAATAGTTTCCAGTATTTTGCTCTCAATGAAACTGAAAGAGGATCTAATTGAGTGGTCTGGTGAGTAACTAAAAGATCATTAAGTATATTTTTAAAGGTAGATTGCTGTTATGTTTGTCACATAATTTAGAAGATTTCAAAGAATTGAGAGAGAGTTGCTATAACAAGACTTCTGTTCTCATTTTTTCATTTATGTAAAAAGGTTTCTCACTACTTTTAGTTATAAAAACAAAAAATAGGGATATTAATTGAAGCGCAGTCCTTTTTCAATTTGGCAATAAGTAATAGTCACTACATTAAAACCTGAACTAATTGAATAAAAATCTCATTTTTTTTTTTAGAGATGCACATATAATAGAATTTACCTTTTTTTTTTTTAAGTGACAGGATAGAGTTTATTGACAGGAAGAAAGATTGATAGCGTGATGAGCAAAAAAGGGCTAACAGAAGAGGGGGAGTCCAAGTAGGAAGCTCCCTGAATCTTTGGTCTATGGAGGAAATAACCTTCTTTAAGAATTTTTAAAATCAGGCTCGGCGCCTGTGGCTCAACGAGCTAAGGCGCCAGCCAGGTACACCTGAGCTGGCGGGTTCGAATCCAGCCCCCGGGCCCGCCAAACAACAATGACGACTGCAACCAAAAAATGGCCGGGCGTTGTGGCGGGCGCCTGTAGTCCCAGCTACTTGGGAGGCGGAGGCAGGAGACTCGCTTGAGCCCAGGAATTGGAGGTTGCTGTGA
>CAUYON010105286.1:0-30351 GCA_963573935.1 Arctocebus calabarensis
GAGAGAGGTGTGAGGGCAGCCACACTGCAGGGACCGTGGGGCGTGAAGTGAGGGCAGCCACACTGGGGGGAGTGAGGGCAGCCACACTGCGTGGACTGCAGGGCGTGGAGTGAGGTGTGAGGGCAGCCACACCGCAGGGACTGTGGAGCGTGGAGAGAGGTGTGAGGGCAGCCACACTGCGTGGACTGTGGGGCGTGGAGAGAGGTGTGAGGGCAGCCACACTGAGGGGACTGAGTGGCGTGGAGAGAGGTGTGAGGGCAGCCACACTGCGGGGACTGCGGGGCGTGGAGAGAGGTGTGAGGGCAGCCACACTGCGGGGACTGTGGGGCGTGGAGAGAGGTGTGAGGGCAGCCACACTGCAGGGACCGTGGGGCGTGAAGTGAGGCCAGCCACACTGGGGGGAGTGAGGGCAGCCACACTGTGTGGACTGCGGGGCGTGGACTGAGCTGTGAGGGCAGCCACACTGCAGGGACTGTGGGGCGTGGAGTGAGGTGTGGGGGCAGCCACACTGCGGGGACTGCGGGGCATGGAGTGAGGTGTGAGGGCAGCCACACCGCAGGGACTGTGGGGCGTGGAGTGAGGTGTGAGGGCAGCCACACCGCAGGGACTGTGGGGCGTGGAGTGAGGTGTGAGGGCAGCCACACTGTGGGGACTGTGGGGCGTGGAGAGAGGTGTGAGGGCAGCCACACTGCGCAGACTTTCTTACAACACGCTGGCTCACTGGGGTGAAGTGCTTATAGGGTCTCAAACACTGTTGTTGTTTTTTTTTAAACACAGTTCATCACTAGACAAAAGACATAATCTTCCAACGTACATTCAAAGTACCACCTTGAGTAATAATTTGGCTCTGATAAAGTCATTCTCATTTTCCTGTTCTTTTCATTCAAGGTGATGGGGGCGGGGAGCTTGGCTATCAAATGAACAAGATAAACTTTGACTAAGTTCCCAGAAAAGTTTGCTTTTCCCCCAGACTAAACACTTTAATGCCCAACTATCAAAGGCACAGACAGTCCCAGGGGCAGAGTTTCAGATCATCTTCAGCACTGCACTCAGGAATCCTGGTGTCTTGAAGTCGTTTCAGAGGACGTGTTCATTCTTGCTGGTGAAGCCCCTCATTTGCCTTTCTCTCACATCTGCTAGTTAGGAAAGATCTATGTTTTGTAAAAATTCTTTATTTGAATAAGCATACAATATCCAATTTCTGGTTTATATAAAAAAAGAGATTACTTATTTCACCCTGCATAGGAAAAATAATCATTTAATAAATAGTATTTGACAATTTATATCAGTTCATTGGGGTGCAATAAATAACTACAACAATTATTACTACACCATCCTAGGTCGTTTAGCCCCTTGATCCCTAAAACATCTTGTTTGAGTTGTAATTAAGCAATGAAGAAGGATGTCACATCTTCCAGCTCACAACTTTCAGCTGTTATTACAGCCTCTGTCCCATTGCTTTGTGGTTTTGCTCAGTATGTATCCACCCTTCTACTGGGTTTCAGCACTGTCTGCCCATGAACAGCACTTGGAGCTTAACAAAAAACAAAACAAAGAAAAGGATGTGTAAGCCTCCAGCACAGAGATTCTGATTCACCTGGCCTAGGATGGGGGTCTAGGCACAGACATATTATAGTTGACCTCTGGTGATTCTCATGTGCGGGTGGGTTTTGGAACCACTGTTGCTGACTGTCAGCTCTGACCGGTGCCTGGGGCAACACTGTTTCCTTCTAGTGATATCACCAGCAACCACTAGATGCTCACAAGTCTTCTGTGAGTTATATACTAAATATACTGGAATGAACTTGGAGTCCTGCTATCATCACACTGCAATATTACCCTCTTCTGATCAGTTTCCCAGATGCTATGTATTCAGCCAGGAGTCAGGATTGCTGTGATACTAATTTGCCATGGTGTACCCTGGACCCATATTTCCTTACTTGTTAATATTCAAAGATAATACCATAGCATTTAGTGAGTAAAAGCAAGTCAATATATTGAAAATGAATATTAAGTCCTTTAGAAATGTGGGGCAATAGACTGTGAGAAGATGTGAGAAGCAAATATCAATGCTATCTAATCACTCTAGAGAATGCCGCTCGGGAGAACACCCATTTCCTCCATGTGGGTACAAATGGCTACCTGAATACAAAAGCAGGGCACAACTGTCAATTTTTCGTCTAATTTCTGGCTGCTGGACTGATGGATTGACCCACTCATTTGTCCCTTCATCTTGGGCTTAATGAGACTCTTCTTGGCACCGGGCACTGTTCCAGGCAACGGGTGTGGCTATAAACTCGAGTGGCACATGCAGGGAGGGAGAGAAACAAGTAGGCTGGCAGCATCCAGCTCAGGCAGGGACAAGTGCGGTGAGGGAGGCCCTGGCGTCAGAGAGGGAGCTGGGAGCTGAGACCCGAATCTCGGAGGTGGGAGATGGCAGTGCACCTGTCCAGAGGCAGGAAGGAGCTGGAAGTTTGAACACTAGAAAGACTGAGGGCCAGCGAGTGGTAAGAAGTGTGAGGCGAGAGCCAAAATGCCCGAGGCCTTCCTCACTGCACTCCCACCGTATGGTCGTCACAGCTTTGCACTCCCTGACTTCATAGTAAGTGCTATTTGTTCATTTCCCACTGCCTCCTCCTCGCGGGAACGTAAGCCCCTGAGGTCAAGGGCTTCATTTATTTTATTCTGGTTTGTGTTCAGTACAACCCCAGCACTTGGTAAATGCTCAACAAGTATTTGTTGGACAACTTGGTTGGAATAAGTGTCATTGGCTTTTGCTGCGTTTATCTGGGTGCGAAGGACTTGAGGGAGCCCTTAGTGTCCTGGGCTTCCATTTCTCCAGCACATTTGTGTCCTTTCTAATCTTTCTGCCTTAATCACTTTAAATGTACTGACAAGCACAATTGACCAATTAATAGTGCGTATGCTCTTGTTACATCATTTGTAATCCATGATGCCCCTTCTGTGTGTAATGGCCTTTCAATTGTTCATGACTCAGAATGGACGGCATGCATAATGAATACAAATAGCAAATTGATTAAATGTAATGCGTATTCTACTGCTTGCTGGGTTTATGCCTGTTATTAATGACAGAAATCCAGCAAACTCTCATGAAAACACTGATGACATACAACCTTTAATGCAAGATGTTGTAGCACTAGGGGTTCTAAATTTTCCTAATTACTGAGCAACAGCAGGCACTAATTTCCCAGATGGCAACCTTTGTAAATAAGAACATCAGCATGGCCGCTTTGTCCAGGTTCTTTCTGCTGAGCACAAAACCCATCATGCAACTCATTTTTACTTCATCAGACTATTTGTGTTGTGTTTCAAAAAAAAATACACTTGAGAGATCGCCTTATGAGCAAAGTATAAAGGACGCTACTTGTGCAAAATCAAATTTATTGTCTTCTCGGGGATTGCATTGTGTTTTTTGGGATGCTGATATACTATGATCCGATTCCACATAGCTTCAGCTGGCGTACTGAGCGTGAAAGCATCATGAAGGTGGTAAAGTGAAACGAGAAAGACGATTGGACAAGAGCCTGAGGTGGAGAATAAGGAAAAGGGAAGCTCAGAGATCTGCCTGGCCACATATGCGGTCTCGGCCTCAGACTGCCAAAGGGGGAGCCAGCATGCAATAAGAGGTTATGTGATCCAATCTGTTTTACCTACTAGTGGGAAACCTTCTGGAAGGAGGTGTTTTCTTGGACACATTGTGGGTATGGTGGGTTGGTGTGGGAAATCAGCAAAGCATTTGTCTGAAGGGCCCATAATGAGAGGGGAGGAAGTGGATGGGAACACTTGCTGAGGCCCACCCACAATCAGAAACCAACATCTACAGCTGCTGCCTGCCGCCCTGTGGTCTTCCTCTATATGGGCTGCCCTGCAGACGGCAGGTGGGGGGAGGGCATGGCTGGCGTGGTCCTGGCCCGTGACCTCCAGAGCCCCTCGGACTGCACTCCCACAGGTCTGCAACTGAGATGAGCTCAGCTCTTGATTGGGTGGAACTCCAAGCTCAGGGCAAGCAGTGGTCTGCCAGAATAGACCCTGCCAATTTGTGTCCCAGAGTGGCCTTGGTAAAACCCAACCAGGCTTCGTAGGTTTCTGTCTCCATTCAAAAGTGTGCACACTGTCTTAGGTTGGAAACCTCATGAGACACCCAGAGCCAAGAGTTTGAGATGAAGTGGTTTATTGCAAGGTGGAAGGAGCCTGGTTGGTGAGACATGAGACAGGGAAGGAAGAGGGGGTGGCTAGACAATGCACAAACAGGGAGCGCTGTGAAGTCACCCCACACAGGGGGCCACTGCAGGTGCATATCAGAGGGAAACTGCAAAATACACCTAGAATTACCTTGGCCAAGGGGCCAGGGAGCTGGAGTGTTTATACCCAGATAGCCAGCAGATGTTGGTCAAGAGTGCCCACAGAGAGATGCTAATTCCCAGTCACTGCCAGCTCCCATGCTGAAGGACAGAGTGTGTTCCAGGAGCCCACAGCAGCCCATCTGAGACAGGTGCAGCCACGTGGGCAGAGAGTGCCAACAGAGCCTGCTACAGAAGTCACCCAGGCGCTGGGATTCCCACAATCCCACCCCAAACTTCTGCAGGCCCTGCCTGCCGTTCCTTAGGCCATTCCTTAGGTGCCTGATGAAGGCAGGTGGGCATCACGTGCCCCGCTGAACCTGCTTTGAAAAAGGAATGACATCGACGGATTCTCCTTGCTGAACTTCCCAGTCTATGGAGCCGGCAAGACCAGTTCCTTTCTAAAACTTAGGAAATACACATGCCCTCGTCCCCTCTGCTGTCTTATGTCTATGTGACAGAGTAAAAAGTTCACAACTAGATTAAAAAAAAGAAAAAAAAAACAGCAGGAGAAATATGTTCACAGGCCATAGTATAAGAGAAAGCAGCAGCGCCAACGGACTCAGGCGGAAAGGAATGAGGACTCCATTCATTATACTTGAGGAAAAAACCCACAAAAAATCCTTGGTTCCTTTAAACATTTTCCCCAAATGAAGCCTCAGATACTGTGCTGGAATGTTCTGATTGTCACACAAGATCTGGTTCTCAGACAGGGCCTCGTTTTGCACTGAAATTAATCTTCTAAAGCCAAAGAATCCTCAGCATCAGTACTTCCTTTGATATGTTAGTTGTAAAAATCCTTTCTTAATGCATAAAAAGA
The DNA here is from genome assembly GCA_963573935.1 of Arctocebus calabarensis. Lineage (NCBI taxonomy): Eukaryota > Metazoa > Chordata > Mammalia > Primates > Lorisidae > Arctocebus > Arctocebus calabarensis. The sequence continues at coordinate 5,182 of CAUYON010105286.1, forward strand.
AAAATCATAATAACTAGCAATTATTTCGTGCTTACTATGTGTGAATTATTTTGGACATTCGTTTAATAGCCTCAACTAACCTATGTTTAGTGTTGGCCCCCCACCCACATTTTACAGAGAAAGAAACTGAGGCTAAAACAGGTTAACTGACCAGCCTAAGTGGAGCTGAGATTTGAATCCAGGTCTCTGACGCCAGGACTCTCACTTTTACATTTCCATATTATCTTTCTTCCATGGCTGTAATTACGTATCTTGGTAATCCAATGTTTTTGCAAACGCAAAACCTACCTTAATTGTTTCTATCTCAAAGATGAGATGATTTGACATTTTATGCCAAGGTAAGTACAATACTGTCACATGAATGACAGCCCCAAACACAGTCCATTCAAGGAAGAGAGAGGCTCTAACTCCTACAGCATGCACAAGTCACTCAGTCGCAAAGCCTGGGGAGTTTTATCTCAGGCCCATCGGAAAGTCACTTGCTTTTTGTGAGATATAGGAAATCGATCTCGTTTGTCTCTCCCGGCTACCAGATGAGCCTGCTCAAACCCTGGACTTCATATTGAGTAAAAATATGAAACATGCAAATGGCACTGCTTTATTAGCTTTAATTGGCGTTTACTAAATAAAAGAAGGATGCATGAGTGAACATAGATGAGACCATTGCTTAGAAAGCACCTAGCGATTGCTTAGATTCACATTTATTGCAGTGTGATCCTGAGTCTAAAAAAACGGACCTTTTTTTCCAGTTAGGCTTATAAACACAGACTTAGGAAAGCCTCTCATTCTCCTGAACGTCTCTTCAGGAGGAGATAAGAGGGAAAATGTTCATGCCTGACACTGCTAAAAGCCTCTGGTTTGCTTTTCCATGGTACTTACATCGCAGTGTGAGTGTAGATATTACATGGCATAAGTACATATGTACATAAATGCTATTTTCTAAATTTAAAGGAAAAATGTTTTTCCCACTTCTAACACTTAGGGACTTAGAAAAGATAATGCCGTAAGAGGCAGTAAAACCCACTACTACACACAGATAAAAGACCCTCTTATTTCTCTAAACATTTAGAGAAATAGTCTAGAGAAAGACCACAACAGCTCCCAAAGTGAGACTGAACAGAATGGTGAAAGTGCACCTCGGGGACCATTTAGGTATGCAAGTGTGTGTCTGTGTGTGTGTGCATACACAAGTCCACACACAAAAGGATGAATAATTTTAAGCAAAAGCATTCAAGGATTTCATCACTGTGTCTTGTTCTTTCCACATGCTTATGTTCAGTAATACCAGCAGCTTTGAAAGTGTCAGGGCCAAACCAGTCAGGAGGATCCCTTAGAACTGTGACTAGTCACAATGTGCCTTTATTTAGCTAACCCTCATAATAAGCACTTTCTCTTACACAGGGCTGCTGTGTGACCACGGGGCAGAGCGGCATAACTGAGACAGACACCCATGCAGAAAGGCTGGGACTGCTTCCGCCTCAGGGTGGAGAGGCAGGCAGAGGGACATGTCATGTGTGTTTAAGATGCCCATTTTTGGCTGTCGAGTCTCCTGATGCTTGACAGGTTGTATTGCAAATTACTCTAATTAGGAGATTAGGATTTTAGATTCATCTTGTTTGTTTTTTAGATTGCATTTAGTATAATATTTTCTTTTTTTATTAGGTAATTTTTTTTAGTTTTTAAATTTGAGATTAATATGAGGGTATATACGATTAGGTTACATTGTTTGCATTTGCAAGGTGAAGTCCGAGTTGCAACGCTGTCTCCCCAGGAAATGTGCTGTATACCTGTGCATGGTTCCCTTTGGGTGGGAACTTGCCAAAGCCTCTTCCCCACTCCTGTTCTTGAATTTGACTTTTTCTCTCAAATGAGCTCACGTTATTAATCTACTATGTTTATTTGTCCATTCCTGTGATACTTTACTTAGGAGAGTATATTCCAAATCCATTGAGGCTGTTACAAAAGGTACAAAATCTCTATCTTTTTATGGCTAAATAGTATTCCATGGTATACATATGCCATAGTTTATTAGTCCCTTCATGGATTGATGAGCACTTGAGTTGTTTCCAGCCTTTATGATTGTAAATTGAACATTCTAGTGCAAATGTCGTTATGGTAAAATGACTTTCTTTCTTTTGCATAGGTACCTAGTAATAGGATTGCGGGATCAAATCAAAGGAATACTTTTAATTCTCTGAGGGCTCTCCATACTCCTTTCCACAGAGGCTGTACTAGTTTGCAGTCCCACCAACAGGGCATGAGTATTCCCTTCTCTCTGCACCCATTCCAGCACCTGTTGTGCTGGGACCTCGTGGTCTGGGCCACTCTCACTGGGGTTAGCTGATGTCTCAGAGTGGTTTGATTTGCATTTCTCTGAGAACTAGACACAATGAGCATTTTTTCATGTGTTCGTGGGTCACTGGTCTGTCCTCATGAGGAAAGATTCTGTTCATGACTCTTGCCCAGTTTCTGTAAACTCCCTGTGAATCTACCTTGCTTCAAACACCTGCCAGAAACAAATATAAAGATATGACATGGCGTTAGGTATAGAAGGCCCCCAAAGGTGGTGTTCCAGATACTGAGACCACTAAATTTTAAGAAGTCAATATAAATGTTAAAAGACTGTTAGATGAGTCATATATTTACAAAATATAGCCACTCATTTACTATTGGTTAAGCTTTCTTAACAATTTCTTAATAATCTGAATGAGATTCTAAGACAATAATGACCCAGAGAAATGATGCTAAATTGAAAATACTACAAACATTAATAATAATAAAACACATGAGCAAATTTAAAGGTGGAAAAGGGATGGTAAATCAAAAGTCTGTCTCTTAACAACTTGAAAAAAAGATCTACAAAGCCACAGATATCCATGAAAATGAAACACGTTCTAAAATAAAGATGTTAGATTAGAAAGGAACTCAATTAAAGTTGGAAAAATATTCCTGGTGTTAAAGTGCCCCAGGTAATAACGATATAACAAAGGTGGACAACGCTAGAATCAATGTAGCGTTGGGAAGGGGGCAGTTCAGAGGCAGAATTTAAAACTTAGTCACAGACACCTGCAGGTTTTGACTAAAGGGAAGATAAAGGTTGAGGCAGAAGCATGCCAAATGTGACCAAGCCACACAAGAAGGGAGACAGGGCTGTGCTGCAGAGAAGACACAGAGAAGGGAATCAGGAAGGGAGACAGGGCTGTGCTGCAGAGAAGACACAGAGAAGGGAATCAGGGAGGGAGACAGGGCTGTGCTGCAGAGAAGACACAGAGAAGGGAATCAGGGAGGGAGACAGGGCTGTGCTGCAGAGACACAGAGAAGGGAATCAGGGAGGGAGATAGGGCTGTGCTGCAGAGAAGACACAGAGAAGGGAATCAGGAAGGGAGACAGGGCTGTGCTGCAGAGACACAGAGAAGGGAATCAGGGAGGTTCTTTTTCCCCAAATTCAACTGATTTCCAAAAAGGCAGCCTATTAAAGTCTGATATATTTGACAAAGAAAAATGGAATTTTTACTTCTTAGGAAAGGCAGAAGGAAAAATATGTGGAATTACTTATTCAAAAGAAAGTTTTATTTGTATTTTATTCTTTTTTACTTTTTTTTGATTTTTTAAACTAATGCTTATATAGCACTTACTACATATCCCATACCATTTAAAACGTTCTGTAAACAACAGCCAATTTAATCTTAACAACCCTGGAAGTTACTATTATTAAGCCACTCTGCAGATGGGAAAGCTGAGGAGTGGAAAGGTGTGGGCCTTGCTGTTGGCACCGCTGGTAGAAGTGGGGGTGTCCACAGGCAACTGGACCCCACAGCACTGGCTGTGCTGCTTCAGAAGCACAGGAATTAGTAGATGACACATTGTGATGATCTCTTATTTCTCAGCTGCTGAACCTTTGAAAGACTAAGTGAATATATGATACAATTCTATACTCCGTACAGAAGGAGAAAATAAGAAAATTTGACCTTAAAATATATTCATTTGTCTTTATAATTATATATGGAACCTTAAGGATCTTTTAAAAGATTAAACTGCTATTACACAAAAATAAAAGAAGAGACTATAAGATGGATTGGAAAGATATATTTTTCTGTTATTCCAGGATAGTTTTCACATTGAGATCAGATTAGAAAATGACCAGGAAAAATGGTCAAGAATAAAATGCCCCCAGGTGTGGCAGACACATTTTATCAGAACAATATGTGACAACATTTTTAAGAAGTATTACCTACCACAAAGGCAGAAGCAGATGCTAATGTTACAGCTTCAAAGAACTGTAGCCTAAAAGAAAAATGTCCTGAAGGGCAAACTGCATTTTCCTACAAAGACTTTGGTTAAAAATACCTTTACCTTGAGTCTTAACTCCTTATATTGGCAATCCTGCCAAAAATACAACATTATTCATTTATTCATTCAACAAACATTTGTAGAACTCCAATCAAGGTCTGAGATTATCACAAAATTAGTGAGACAGAGTTCCCACTTCTTGAAAGGTCCATTTAGAGAATACGAATTTGGATAAATAATTATAAAACCATGAGCTAAGTGTTAATAGAAGCTCCAATGCCATCATCAGCAGCACTTTTAAAAAATGTACAATGTGTTTCTGGTTCAATTGGAATGAGCATGTGTATTACTTCCCCTTTTGACTCAAACCCCACTAAAATGTGAATCAATGGCAAATTTTTACTTCTAGCCAAAATCGAGTAACAGGGACTTGATTTATCCTTCCATCTAAAACAAAAAGAGGTGCTTGGTGGGGAGGCAGATAAAACACATGAAGCAACATGTGTTGCTTGTATGAAACTTGTGTTGTATGAAAACATTTGTAGTCAAGGTTCTAGACATCTGCCAACAAAATAGCGCTCCTTGAGAGGAGGGAGGCAAATGAGGTGAGCCCTGTTGTCGCTGAGCTTGGTGTCTGGAGAAGGCCTCCAGGGGGCAGCGTAGGAGGGAAAGTCCAGGTGGAACCTGGTGGACCCTGCAGCTTCGATGATGAAGAGGATCTGAGAACTAGGCAGCTGGAGTTTATAGAGAGGAGTTCTGGAGAGGGAGAGGGCTGCACAGAAAGACAGAACTCCAAGGATCTGAAGAGGGTCTCCTTTGAGTTCTCAGCCGGGTACTAAAAAGGGTATGCATGTGAGGAAACTACCTAAGACCAGGTGAAAAACCACACAAACGGATTAAAGAACAGTACCTCTTTCTCACACAGACCCAGGAATAGTGGCTGTCCTCCACAGTCAGATTGGAAAACCTCACGATTCACTGTGGTACACAGAACAGTTTGCCTCAATTGTCAGGAATAATAACCCTTTCTCCAAGCACTGCTTTGGTGCCACCTAACAAATCTTAAAAGCAGGTACAAAAGATAAAACTGTTTCTAAGAGACTAAAGTGTGTCTCAGATAAAAGATTGAAAATATTTATAGGAATACAAAGATACTGGTTCCAACATAGTAAAATGAATGACATCTGGCACCAGGTCAAAAACCAGAAAAATAGGACCCATAAAAGGATATATGATCCATCCATCACTCAATTAATCAAAATGGACCATATATAAATGCAGAATTAGTGGGCATCAGCACTAAAAAGTTACTTTAACTATATTCCACATGCTTAAAAAGTTAAGTAGATACAAGGAAGATATTTTTAAAAGGCCAAAATCAAATTTCTAGAGCTGAAAACTACAATGTGTAAGATAGAAATTACATTAGATGGGACTGTATATTCAGGATGACTTAAACCTACACTCCTGGGAGGCTATCAAGCTTTGTTTGAACTTGAATAAACTCCATACTTAATCATATTTTCTTTTTTTTTTTTTTATTAAAACATAGCTGTGTACATTAGTGCAATCATGGGGTACAATGTGCTGGCTTCATATACAATCTGAAATATTTTCATCAAACTGTTCAACATAGCCATCATGGCATTTTCTTAGTTATTGTATGAAAACATTTGTGTTCTGCATTTAGTAAGTTTCATCTGTACCCTTCTTTTTTTTGGGGGGGGGGATTTAGGATTTTTTTTTTAATAATTTTATTGAATCATAATTCTGTACATTGGTGCAATCATAGGGCACGATTCATATACATTCAGAAATGTTTTAATTGTACTCATCTGTACCCTTCTAAGATGCACCATAAGTGTGATTCCACCAATTACCCTCTCTCCACCAATCCTCTCCCCTCCCTTCCCTTAGCCCTTTTCCCATATTCTTGTGTGATCCCATCTCAGAGTGGGCACAGGACTTGAAGAGAAACTTCTCCAAAGAAGACAGGCGCACGGCCTTCAGGCACATGAAAAAATGCTCACTATCCTTAATCATATTTTCTAAATCTCATTACTGAAGGTTGACAAAAGTCAGTGGGTTCCACAGATTTGCTTCATTGTATGTAGTGGATACATGCTAGGGCTTGATGTGGGCTGCTTAGGATTATTTCCTGACTCTTTTTCTTAAAATCAGCACTTTTACAAGTGTGCCAGAGGATATGACCAAGAATCCACCATACCCTTTAAAGTTGGTATTCCTTTGGCTGTGATCATGCCTCCTACACCTGTCTTTATCATTTGAGTTATGGTTTATATTTCCAGGCCTCCTTTCCATTTTCTATCTTAGCCCCTTGCCTGTTTGTTTGGGGTTCATAATGGGGTTTTATTGAATTTTTTTTTTTTTAGAGATAGGGTGTCACTCACTACTCAGGCTGGAAGGCAGTGGTATGATCACAGCTCACTGAAGTCATGGGTGGGGGGAATTACATTGGATGGGAATGTTGATGACTTAAAGACTGCAGAGAAAAAGTATCTGTGAACCTGAAGACTTGAAAATGTGGCTATAGAAAATACTCAAAATGAAAGACCAGGGAAAAGGGAATTTTATAAAATGAGCAGAGAATTGTGAGCTGTGGAATAACTTCACATAGCCTGTAGTTGGGAAACTGGAGTCCCTAAAATAAAGAGAAGGCAGGACAGAAAAAAAATTAGAACATGTAATGGCTAAAACATTTCCAAATATGATAAAAACAGTAAACCCACAGGTCCATAAGTTTCAATGAGGCCAAAGTACAAGAAGTCTGAAGAAAATTACAGGAAGGTACATCATAATCACTTGCTCAAAACCAGGGATAAAAAGAAAATCTTAAAAGCAGCTTCAGATAAAAAGGTATATCATATAGAGAGGATCAAGGTAAGATTACTGCATATTTCTAGACAGAAATAGTGCACATTAGAAGACAGTGATGCAATATTTTAAAAATGCTGAAAGAAAAAAGTCAACCTAGAATCTTATAATTAGTGAAAATATCTTTTAAAATAAAGGGAAAATAAAGACTTTTCAGACATATAAAAGCTAAAAGAATTCATCACTGATGGACTTCACTATAAGAGACATTAAAAAGAATCCCTTAAATGAAAGGAAAATAATATATGGAAATGAGAATCTGTATAAAGGATAAAGAGCATTGGAAATAGGGAAATAGATACATACAGAGGGTGCCAAAACATATATACACACTTTAGGAGACATTATCTATGGATTAGTTTTTGAGGTTGAATTGAAAGCACTGTTACTCAAGTGTACCTAGACATGCTACACACATCCCTTTTATCTACAATTTGTACACTTTTGGGAAATGACTGGTTTTACTTCTAACAAGATCCCTTAAAATGTGTATGCATTTTTTGGCATCCTCTGTATGTATGTTTTACATACTCAATTAAAAAAATTCTTTAAAAGATAATTGACTGTTTAAGTAAAAAGTATTAACATAAAGTTGGGTTTGTAATATCTGTAAAGGTTAAATGTATTCAAAAGGATTGGGACAAATAGAAATATGCCATTGCAAGATTATTACCTATATGTGATATAGCATAAAACCCTTGAAGATAGACTGTTGTAAACTAAATATATATACTATGAATCCTGAAGTAACATCTAAAATAACAAAACAATGAGTTATAGCTGCTAAGTCAACAGAGAAGACAAAATGGAATTATAAAAATATTCAATCCAAAATAAGGCAGTAAAGGAGGAAAAAGGGGACAAAGAAGAGATAGGACCAAACAAACAGGAAACAAATAACATGTAAATTTAATAATATCACATATCACATTAAATATAAACGGTCAAAGTACTCCAATTAAAAGAAAGAGATTGTCAGATTGGATAAAAAAGCAAGATCGAACTATATGTTGTCTATAAGAAACACATTTCAAATATGATGGCACAAACAGGTTAAAAGTAAAAGAATGAAAATACAATGCTAGTAATAATCAAAAGAAAGTAACATAGTAACATCAGACAAAAGAGATTTAGATCAATGAGTATTATCTTGGATGAAGAATGTCATTTCATAATAATAAAGGAGTCAATTTATCTAGAACACATCAATTATCAGAATCATAAATATCTAAGCAGGTAATAATAGGATTTCAGAATGCATGAAGTGAAAACTGGTAAAATTGCAAGAAAAAACAGGAAAATCAAAAATATACTCAGATATTTAAATGTCTCTACCTTAGTGATATATAGAATAGATGGAAAATCAGATAGAAACTAAAAGACTTAAAAAATATTGACAAGTAACTTTCAAATTTGATATTTATAAAACATTTCACCAAATAATAGCAGAATACTCACTTTTCAATAATACATGGACATCCACAAAAATAGACCATACTTTGGGCCACAAAACAAGTTCCAGTAAATTACAAAAGATTAAAGTCACACAAAATTTATTCTTTGACCACAACAGAATTAAACAAAAAAATAGCAACAGAAAGATTTCTGGAAAATCCTCAAATATTTGGACACAAAATAACACACTTCTAAATACCCCCCAGCTCAAAGATTACTTCAAAAGGGAATGTAGAGAGTATTTTGAACCAAATGAAAATTAATAAACATATCAGAATTTGGAGGATGCCACTAAAGTAGTATTCAGGGAAAAATTTATACCACTAGCTTATATTAGAAGGAAAGTCTTAGCTTTTCCCTTAAAAAACTAAAAATAGAAGAGAAAATCTAAGTAGAAAGAAAGAAATGAAGGAAGATAGAAAACCATGACATAGAAAAATGAAAAATAATCAAGTAAACTAAAAGTTGGTTCTTGAAAAGAACAATAAAATTAATGAACCTCTAGCCAGATTTCTCAAGAAAATAAAAAGACAGAAAATCCCAATAACAAAACTGAGAAAAATGACATTATCATATAGTTTATAGATACTAAAAAGATAATAATGGAGATACTATAAAGAATGCCATGCCAAAAAAATTGACAAATAAATACATTCCTTGAAAGACACAAATGACCAAAGCTCACTCAAGAAGCAATAGATAAGCTATTAGCCCTTATTGCAAAGAAATTGAATTTGTAACTAAAAAAAAACCCTTCCTCAAAGAAAACTCCAGGTCAGATGGATAGTGAATTGTATCAACTGTTAAGAAAGAAATAATAGCTCTTCTACTAACTTTTCCCTGAAATTGGAAAGGAAGGAATATTTCTCAATTTATTCCGTGAGGTAGCATAGTCTTATTATAAAATTAGAAAAGATATTATAAGCAAAGAAGACAGACCAATATCCCTCATGAAAATTCTAGAAAAGCTTTAGCAAATTGAATCCAATGATAAATAAAAAGGATAATATGTCATGCTCAAGTAGAGTTTACTCAGGAATGTAACATTGGTTCAACACTTGAAAGTCAATCAATAATAAGTCTAAAAACAATTAGAAGCGGGCATGGATACAGAGAGGAAGGAATTTGCATTGCCGGTGGGCTGAAAATTATTATATAAAACAGCATGGTGATTTCTCAAAGAACTAAAAGTAGATTTGCCATTCCATCTGGCAATCTCACTCCTGGTTACCTATCCAAAGGAAAAGAAGTCATTTTATTAAAAAGACAAAAGGCATCAAATGTTTATTGTAGCACAATTCACAATTGCAAAGATGTAGACTCAACCCGAGTGCCCATCAATTCATGAGTGGATTAACTAAATGTGGTTATATATATATATATATGTACACATACACACACACATATACACACATACACACAGACACACCATAGAGTATTACTAAGCCATAAAAAGAAATGAATTGATGTCTTTTGCCCTTTTTTTTTTTTAGCAGTTTGGATGGAACTGGAGACCATTATTCTAAGTGAAATATCTCAAGAGTCGAAAAACAAACACCATATGTACTTTGTAATAATTTGGAAATAATTGATGGGAACATATGGGCACAGAAAGAAGTAAAAATCATTGAAAATCAAGAAAGGGCACAGAAACAAGTAAAAATCATTGAAAATCAAGAAAGGGGAAGGAGGAGAGGGGTAAAAACTTACTTGACAGGTACAATGTACACTATTCGGGTGATGGGCACACTGCTAGCCCGGACTTGAGCAACATAAATGCTATCCATGTAATAAAAACATTCAGGTCCCTTTAATAATTTGAAATAAAAAATAACTTCAAAAGTCCATCAGTGATCAATGTAATCCACTATATTACTAAAATAAAAAGAAAAAACCATAAAAATAATGAATAATAATTAAAAGAAAAAGCATGTGACAAATCTAACATACGTTCCTAATAAAAGCTCTCAGTAAAGGGCACATCCTCAATATGGCAGTGGAGATATAAAAAAAATACAGTTAACATCATACTCAACGGTGTTAATACTGAAGACTGAGTATTTATTACTAAAGTATTAAGAAGACTTAACATTTATGACTGAATTTCTCCCCCTTCCAAGATCAGAAACAAGACAAGGATCTCCACTCTTACCATTTCTATACAGAAACGCACTGGAGTTTCCACCCAGAGGAACAGGTTGAATACAAGAAAGGACCATATTGAAAAGGAAGAAGTAAGGCCACCTTTATTTACATATGACATGATTGTCTGTGTAGAAAATCCAAAGAAACATAGAAAAATGCTACCATAATAAGGGAGTTCAACAAGGCTGCAGGATATGAGATCATTATATAAACATCAACTGTATTTTATCTGCTAATAATGAATACTCAGAAATTAAAATTTTAAAAAGATACAATTTATAATAGCATCAAAAGCACAAGATTCTAATAAAATACTTAAGAACTGAGTTGCTATCTTTTTAAAAATGTGAAATGCTTAGGTATAAAATCTTGTGACATTTCAAAATGGAAAAATAAAATAAAATAAAAAGAAGACCTGAAAGTTTCCATGAGGAGTAAACAGATCACCTATAATGGACAGATAATCAGAATGGTATTAGAGTTATCAACAGCTAGAATAATGAAGCTGGAGGAAAAGGGAATGGTGATGAAATTAAATCCTCACCCAATACAGCAAGAAGTTGATAGACACTGTTTAAAAGCAGTGAACCAAAAATAAATAAATAAATAAATAAAAAGCAGTGAACCACCAAATAAAAGTATAAGCATATTATACAGAAATGTGCATCTAGCCACTCAAAGGCCTATACACAGAATGTGTGAAATTGGCTATCTCTGGGAACATAACTGGAAGTGGGGAAAGGTTGGGTAGGAAATAACTGTGATGGTTTAATGATTCTATTTGTACTACTTGGTTGTTTTTAATTACACCTCTGACTTGGAAATTTTCTAAAGAACACAATGGGTGCCTGTTGACATCAGAGCCCAAGGCAAGTTAAGAGGACCGTAGGGCAACATGGCTACACTTTCCATATGGCCATGACATCCTGTTGTGACAGCCAGTAGCCAGCTGTTTTCTTCAAGGCTACAGTTTCACTGAATCTATTCTGCACATGTAAATATTCTCTCTCTCTCTTCGTGACAAAGAGTCTTATTGGGGTGTGACTCTGAAGGAGCTGTGCCTATGTGGGAAAGCCAACTGGTGGAGGGTCAAGGCAGCCCACCAGAGCATGACACCTGGGCGCAGGGAGTGATGATCTTACACCCAGCAAAACATTCCATATGATCAATGCATTTGAAGCCGATTCATTCAATCTCTTGCATTCTAAAGGAAGATGCAACAAGGCCTGTATTTGGGAGACACAGCCTGATGGCAGAATTACCAGGGAAGCAAGGGTTGGGAAGGAAATGACCTTGCATTCTCTCCCAAAGATACTTTATTTCACTGGGACATCCTAATCCAATGTCCATACCAGTATTTTCCTAGAGGTGGGACAGTGGTGATGCTCAACATGATTTCAGTCAGTATAGCGTTGTGTCTCATGGGAAAAAAGCTGTTCTTTTTTCAATTCTCTTTCCATTTTATTTACACCAAGGAGAAAAATCTTAGATGGTTACCCTTTTAATCAAGAGCCCCAATTTAAGTCTCTTTTCAGGCCTGAGAGTCAGAGTATTTTGCTAATATGTAATTGTTGTGCTTATATTTATTTTCCTGGTTACTCTCTATTTTATAAATGACAAGTGAAACCAGTTTTCCATTTGTTGTAGCAGTAAACATTAAATTTACCATTTCAAATAAGTTTATTTATAATACAATGAAAAATAGGTGATTTAGGAAGAAAGATGAGTGAATGATAGCATGAGAGGGAAGTTATTGTGACTAATATTTGTGAAGGTGGTTTGCAAATCACTGAAGTTTTGGGAACATCACTCTGGTCGAAGCTCTGTCCTGGTTTACCCTCTTCATATACTCCTGGCAGGACAGTGAAGCACGAAAAGAGGAATGACCTCATTTATGTTGGACACTGGCAGCATTTTCTGGGTGAGAATTTCTGAATTTGCTCATGCTTTTCAATAATCTCCCAATTAAAGGCAACTGTTGTGAAATATGTCCCAATTTGAAGTATACAATAAAACCTGGAATACAGCCTTGGGAGTTGTGGGCCCAGAGTCTCTGGGAAGTAGATGGCAGGTAAACCGCTGAGCTGTGCCTTTTCCTCCCCAATTATACCTCAAAAAATAAAATAAAATAAAAACCAAAAGATCCTACTATACATAATGAATGCACTCAACCATCTCCACACATATGGTCTTCCAATCTTCAAGCCTTCAGCCCAGATAAATATGTTAAAGAAAAGTTTCACACCAATGCTGTTTTATCAACTTAGGAAAGGGAAATGGATTTTAGCAGCAATTACAATTCCCTCCCTGTGTGAGACACTCCTACAACTGTGAATTACAGACAGCAGTGAGGTCATCAGAGAGTCTCACTTTCAGCTGCCAGTGAATATGAATATTTCCATAATAACCAGTGTGCAATAAGCTTATGATGATAATCGCAGCTTGTATGCAAGGAAATTTGAGGAAAAGAAGAGTAAGAGTGAGATAAATAAATCAAGGTCAAAAGCATTGGTGACAAAAGATACTATAAACACACTTAGAAGAAGGCCATGGTCTGGGAGATTGCAGGGTCTCTCACACACACACACACACACTCTCTCTCTCTCTCTCTCTCTCTCTCTCCCCCCTACAAATCAATGAAACAACAGAAAAATGATCAAAGTGCTTGAATAAGCAACTCAGAGGGGAAATACTGATGGCCAACAAACATATGACAAGTGATTCAATCTCATTAGTAATGTACATTAAAATAATAAGATGCCATTTTGCACCTAAAAGTAGCAGGCATTTTAATATCTGATAATATTAAGAGTTGGCAAGGACACAGGGAAACAGGGACACTCAGGCTCTGCAGGTGGGAATATAAATCGGAACCTCTGTTCTGGAGCGTAATTTGACCCTATTTATTAAACTATGAAACACGCACATTTTAGGGCCCAGCAGTTCCACTTGTAGGTTTATACTCAGAGGCCCCTGGGTACATAGGAAGCCACATGCTTCAGCAGCATGTCCGAGGGGTAGGAAGTCAGAAAGACAAACGCCCCGAGTAAAAGAAAAGCCAAGCTAACCCCAGCACAGGAACAGCTCATCCCCGACACTGACCACCTCCTCCTGCTGGCTGCTGACCTCCTTTTCACAGAGCAGACATGCACCACATGCATATCCTACGGTCGACCTAGTTCCTCATGTTGACCACCCCTGTATGTTGACCAGTTTGGTACAGTCCCCTGGGTGGTCCACTTACAAGGTTCTGCTTTATTATGAAGCAATTAAAACAGATAAAGTCGATCTATATGGCGTAGCGTGGAAAGATCTTCAAGAAATCTAAGTGAAAAATCCAGTTGCAGAAAGATACATATAGTATACCTATTTAAGGAAAAAAATCTTTAAAAACAATGCTATCTAGTTGCTTGATGGTATTGATTCAGGTGTGCTGTGTTTAAATGTGTAAAGAATCCTTCAGAGGGTACAGACTAACCTGATCATTGCCACTGGAAGGATGGACAGTCCTGAGGAGAGAAAGGGAGCCAGGTCTGCAGAGGTTGTGGGGTCCAAGGTGACTATCTGTAATGTTCTAATTTTCTATAGGGTTGATATTTATGTATTACTTGAGTAATTTAAATACTGCAACAAAAAACTGAAAAGAGTAACACCGATGCTCTAAGAAGGACTGTGAGAAGGGGACAGAGAAGTCAGCCCAGCAGGAGAGGGAGTGTCTATTATTTTATAGAAATTCATGAGAACATCGATGTCTTAAACTCCCCACGTGGAAGGCTGTCCACGCGGGGCTCCCCCTCCTTTGTAAATGAACAGTCTCTCACGGGCTCCTGGGGCCCAGTGCCTTCCTCACTCAGCATGAGAAGAGGTGGGGCCTCGCTATTAAGACTCCAGACTACAATCTGAGAACCTCCGGTCAGAGGGAATTCAAAAGAAGAGTGCACACGCAGTGCAAAGGAATCTCTCTCTGCTTCTTCACTAAATTGCCATATGCACATATTGTACATGTCAGCAGCCAAAGAAAGTCTCCTGATGTGGCCTCGTGGTAATAATATTGTAAAACAGCACAAAAGGGCAATAACTCCCCCATTTGAAGGCGGAGGTCTGAAGTTCACAGTGCTTTTTCAAAAACCACAACTTGGCAAAATGCACAGCGATTAGAAAACAGATTCTCCTCCTAAATGCCTTGAAATTCACGTCCTTTTTAATTGCCCAGAATTCATGTCACTTGTGTGAAAAAGCTATAAATACACAATAATAAAAACACACTTAGACATCTTGAACAAAATCAATGCCATATTATTTTAGTTTATTATTCCTCGTAGAGTTCACACTGGTCTCCCTACTTTGATATTTATTTATACCAAAGAAGCAAAAGAACATAAATGCCACACTGGGGACAACACTAATGCTAGAATTGAGTAGAATACATATAGCTTCTGCCTTAATTTAAAAAACTAAAGCAGTGTTTATGAATCAACCTCACATAATACAGGACAAAGCTGAAGGTCACTGTATTATTCATTTAAAAAAGCCACTGATAAGAATTAAAATTAAGGTTTGTGAGATTTGAGGAACTGTTAGCTTGCATAAATGGCTTCTCCCTTCCTAACGGGATGAACGGTGGAGGCTGGAAGGGGGGTGATAAACGCTATAAGGAAGAATACACTTTTTTCCCCTGGGCTTTGTTATTCTTCTTTCTTTAGAACCTCTAAGCTCTTTATTCAAGAGGTCCTCTGCTATTCACAACTTTGCTGCTCTTATGAAAAATTAATGATTGCTTTCTCTTCAACAGAAAACTGCCTTATTTTGCAGAAGATTAACAAAGAGGACTCACGCAGAAGTGAGTCCCTCAGCAGGAGAAGCTTCTCTCGCACCAACCCATTTATGGCTGGGGGAAAATACCCCCTGTTAGTTCAAGGATATCAAGTAAATAGATGGTGTGCAGCTTGGTACAGACCGCAGAACAAGGACTGCGTCCTTCACAAAAGGGATGTGCCGGCAGAAGCGGCCTGCCCCCAGCAGCAGGCTGACCCCACGCCCTGATCACGGCTGCTTTGTGCCGGCACTGAGTGCCACGCTGTGTTTGCAAGCCATTGTGCAGCAGGCGGATTTTCTGCTGGGGGTTAACAGGTGAGAGCAGTGATCCCATAAGCAATAGCAAGAGCAAAATAGAGAGGATGCTTTTAGTTAAGCTGCCCATGCTCAGCAAACACTTCTGAAAATATCACCGCTCAGTGTTGCATCATTCTTGAATGGAAGAGCTGCAGGTGGGGGCAGGATGCTTGTTTCAAAATGACTTACCAAGGTAAGGAGAGAGTGTAGAATTGCAAAAACAATAATAATAATTTGGTTCATGCCATATGTATGCATTGGTCTTCATTTTTATATCCTGGTGTGGTCATCGAAGTAGTGTCTGGTGAAATTCCACTTTTACCATTTAAAAGCCCTGCCTTTTATATCAGTCAAACTCGGCCCTTCTCACTCTAAGCCCAGCGCTCTTGGGGAGCTGGTAGAAGGACATCCACATGCTCTAATCCAGGCACCCATCCAGCCATGAACAAATTATAACACTTTGAAATGGCTATTATCAAAGACATGAAAGGAAAGTGTTGGTGAAGGTGTGGAGAAAAGAGAACTCTTGTGCACTCTGGAGGGAATGTGAATTAATACAGCCATTACAGAATACAGTGTGGAGCTTCTTCAGAAACCTCCACCTTCAGAGGCTTATGACCCAGCAAGCCCACTCCTGGGGATAGATCTAAAGGAACTGAAGTCAGTGTGCCGAGGAGATTCCTGCCCTCCCATGCTCTCTGCGGCATTCACAACAGCTACTGCAGGTACGGAAGCAAACCCAGTGTCCACTGTTACGTGAATGATAAGGAAAATTTGGTGTGTGTACGCAATGGAATACTATTCAGCCTTCAAAATGAAGGAAATTCTGTCACCTGCCACAACATGAATGAATGTGGACAACATTATGCTGAGGGAAATCAGCCAGTCACAGGACAAATGCTCCCTGGTCCTACACACACGTGGAGTCTACAAACATGAAACTCACAGAGCAGAACAGAAGCGTATCAGAGGCTGGGCAGTTGGGTGGGGAGGAAAAAGGGAAGGATGTTGCTCAAAGGGTGTAAAATTTCATTCAGACAGGTAGGAAAAGTTTTCCTTATGTATTGCATAGAATGGTGACTATATTACACTATCATACAAAGTACATCAAACTGCTAAATGGGGAGATTTTAAATGTCTTCAGCACACAAAACTGGTAAGTACAGGAGGTGACGGGTTTATTAACCAGCATGATTTAATCATACCATGATGTAAACATATCAAAACATCACATTGCATCCCATACATATATAATATACACAATCATTTAAAAAAAGAACAATGTGGCTGCCAACCTGGTGCTAAATGCCGCTGGCACTCACACTGCCAGGGCCACTGTGCTGCTCACAGGCTGGAAACCAAACAGGTTTTCACCAAATAACTGGGCAATTGCACTTGTGAAGGGCCAGACTTTGGGACATGTCATTCAGGAACATATTTTTTGTGGGTTTTGGGTTTGCTTACAAATAATTGTTTCTTGAGTGTATGTAGTAAGCAAGTTCTGAGCTCGGGTGGTTAAAAGACAGTTTTGTGTGATCGGCTGTGCTTAGTGGTGTCTGTTTAGTTTTTGGCATCACTAATGGCATATGAGATGACAATCAGAGATGGCTACTGGAATGTGCTTTTCAGAGAACGTGGACTCTGCTCACCTTTAAGAATCTAAGCACATCTGAGGGACAGGGACTGCCAGCTTCTGTATGGTGCTTTCTCGATGCCAGACACTGCTCTAGGACGTTTGGACAGGTGATGGCTCCGTTTATCCTCCCAGCAGTCCCCTGAGGCCTGAACTATTACTTTACAGACACCCTAGTTTATAGATAAAGAGACTGAGAAACAAATAATTAAAGAGGCAGCAGGTGGTGGAGCTGGGACTCGGTAGACTGGCTCTAGTCTGCTAGGATTTCTGTGTGAAGAGAGATGTTACTTAAAACAATTTTTAAGCCTATGAAGTTCATTTTCCACATCATTATAGATAGCATATCAAATAACTAGAAAAATTCAGGAAAAAGGGCCATGAACATATACTTTCAGACTGTGTGCAATGGAAAGCAAAATCAATTCTTGCTTTAAAATCTATTACAAGGATTTTACCACTGTCAACATTTTATTATTAGATATCAAAAAATCATTACCCCCACAATAAAACATTCAGAATGACATAAAAGTGAACTATTTTCCTTAAGGAAATGCTATAAATAAGCACCAGAAAACATTTTTCTCTAAGAAATGGCAGTCAGCCAATGAATCAGCAAGTGGTACATTAGTTTTCTTTATGCCAGCATCAAAAATTTCACCTCTTTCATCTTCTAGAATTTTGCACATGAAGATTAGTAAAGCTTCAACAAGAATGAGGGAATCCTGGTAGAAGCTATCATTAAAATCCAAAACTTAAAACTTCTGCATGACAAATCATAAAAGAGCTAAAAGACAGCTGTAAATGGGAGGCAGATATTTGCAACAAACCTAGCAAACCAAAGATTGGTAACCAGAAATTATAAAGAACTCCCACAAGTCAATAAGACAAGTAACTCAGTAGAATGCAGCATTCATATATATTCAAGAATTTAACAAGAAAGGAAATTCCAGTGGCCAATAAACAGGGCAGGATGCTGACCCTCACTAGCAATCAGGGAAACACAATTGGAAGCACAGCAAGCTCCCTATTTCAGATGGGCAAAATCTGTAAGCTCACCAGAATCCAATGTCGGTGTAAGTATGGGAAAATAAATGCTTTCATAGTCTGCTGGTGAGAGTTTAAAAGGCATACTCAGTTTGGAGATATTTTGGAAGTACCTGATGCTAAGGGAGATGAGCAAATTCTGTGACCTTTAAATTATGTGCACAAAGAGATACGGGCACAGATGCACTGGGGGTTATGTCTAAGGATGTTCACTGTAATATACTTTGAAATAGTGAAAAACTTGACACAACCTAAATATTTGTCAGCAAGAAAATGCATCACTGAACTGTGGCATGTTCATAAAATACATTTAATAATAGCTAATGACATTACTCTAGATTTAAACATATCAAAATGCACAGAGCTCAAAAGTAATGAAAAAAAGTTGCAAAACAAAATTCAGTGTGGTATTACTGATACGAAAGTTTTAGAAGCCCCACGTGAACACCATTATGTGTTTCTAAGGGTGTGTATACACACACGTAAAAGCTTACAACAGGGCTTTAGGGTTCAAGCCAAGTTCAGAATGGTGTTTATTTCTGGGAAGTAAGGACAGTGGGTGTGATCAGAAGAATAGTCAAGGGTGGAGAGTTAAGTCAATGTGCTTTTTTCTTTTTTTAAAAAAATAGAATTTACATATCATCTGTTTAATTAAAAAAAATTATATACATAGAAAAAAGGCTAACTCAAATATGCCAGTAATTAATTCCAAGTTGTGAGACTATGTCAGATAATGTTTTTGCCTTCCTTTAAAAAAAGTTTTATATATTTTTCAGTTTTCCTAAATAAAAAAGTGTAATTTAAAAATTGATATAAATGTTAACTTCCGATTTTCATCTGCACCTGCAATATCACACTCCATCTCTTGTGATTGGCTTTCCTTCATTTTTATCTTAGACAATTGTGCTCTTCATAAGAATAAAGTAAACTCAGAACACTTGGACCCTCCATTTCTTTGTACAAAAAGGAAAATAATGCATTTGCATAATGTTATCTTTTTGGGAGAGCGCTTTGAAACTAGAGAGGCATGTTTCGTAGGTCACAGATGACACTGGGAGACCTTCAGGTTCACAGGCTACAGCCCTCTCAAGGAATCCCACAAAGATGTACATTTGGATTTAAGTAACAGTTGCAACAAAGAGGTGATTAACTCCGTGCCGCTCTTCTATCACGTCTAAAAGAATAATATAGTGGTTTAGAGCGAAGCTGTCCAATACAGTAACAATATGTTCTTAAAATTAATTAAAACTAAGTACAAGTAAAAATTGAGTCCTTAATCAAACCAGCTACTTTTTACATCCTGATAGTCACTGTGGCTGGAGGCTGCCATGTTGGACACACAAGCGTAGAACACGTCATCGTCACAGAGATTCTGCTGGACAGCCCTGGTTAAAGCCCAGTTCTGGAGCCAAACTCCTTAGATCCTGCTTCCAGTTCTACCACTTATGAACTACTTGGCTGTAAATAATTTTTACAACCTATTATGGCTTTCTCTCTAAAGAGAGGAAAATCATAAAACCGTCTTTACTAGGTAGTTGTAAGGGTTAAATAACTTAATTAATGTAAGTACAACTTTTATTAACATGATGAACCTCAAACAAATCTGAGGCTATTCGTGCTATCTTCCAGCCGTCTACCTGACAGCAGGCAGTGCCACGCGGCCTTTATTGCTTCCCACTTCCAGAGGGTCAGGATGTGGCTGAAGATGGAGAAATGCTTTGGTCACTGTCAGAAGATCCTTGTTCTGCTATGGCCTGGCAGCTGCTGTGCTGGGAATCGACCAGCGAGGACTGAGGGTGGAAGCCGGCCCGGCTGTGATGAAGGGGCCACGTCTCTGAGCTGAGGTGGCAGCAACGCAGATGAGAAGCAGTCAGGTTTCAGATTTTGAAGTTCTATCCTGATAAATCAGATGTGGCAAATGAGAGGGAGGAGTGAGACTCTGCAGAAGCCTGTTAGAAACTTGTATGCTGTCCTTATTTAGACTTTAAACTCGAAGCCAGAGGCAAAGACTTGAATTTGGCACTGTGAGGTAATTGCCAGGATATGCTACATCAAGTGAAAACAAAGAGGAGGAAAGTGTTTACAGTATGCTCCTGCTTATCTAAGAGCAGAGAAGTACAACTCTGTAGACACCGCTTCCTGTATAAAAAGGGAAAAGGTAAACCACGTTTTTAAACGGTGAGAGGAAAGAGAGAGGGCGTGCTAGACAGTGAAGATCTTGTTTTGTAGATTTGACTTTGCAGTTTAAAAAAGAATTATTAAAGCGAAATAAAATGAGTGAACCTAACTATGTAAACAGTTGGTGGTACAGCTACACACAGAGGAATTATTATAAGCGACTCCAGAACACAATAATTTAACTGTACATCCCTGGTGAGAAGTACCCAAAAGACAAAGAGAAAAAAAATGGAACCGTGTTCATTAAAACATACTGTTGATCATAGTTTTTGTATAATTGTTCTGAGGCTGACTGTGTGTAGCATGAGATAGAACAAATTAATAATGATACTGGTGTTATTTAGAATTAGGGTTTTTAGCACAGGAGAAGGGAGGCATTTCGTGGAGGTGAGATCCTTGGAAAGATCCGAGTGGATGAATTACTTTTGGCAAGGAAGCCACATTTTCTACCTTTTTCCACTGTAAATAATAACCAGCCCAGAAATAATGAGCACACTTACTGCCCAAAAGGTGATCTCTGAATAATGTTCTCCATTAACCAGGAGCCTAAGAGAAGTGGCTGATTCCAGGTCAGGATGAATATATATATTTGTCCTGACTTACTATGGTATGCTCCAGGTTCATCAATAAATACAATACTTGCAATCAACATTAAGACATGTTTAACACATAAGCTATTTATGATATCAACAATAAAAGTAACAAACCCCCAAATTCATTTGTTGCCTTTGGAAGATGCCAGGAAACAACTTATTATCTTGAAAACTGGTAAATAAAGGAAACAATAAAGCAACGCCCTACCTCCCTGCCTGAACTGTGCCTGAGGGAATCAAATGGGTGAGGAGGAAGTTTTCTCTTTACAGAACATTTCCGTTAGTAAATGAAGAAAAAGAAATGATCGAATGAGAATATTTATTAGGGGTTGCCCTTTCTGCAACCCCTGATAAATGAATGAATGTAGCGATAGTCATCAATGACTGCTAATGCGACGAAAAACTGAGATCACAGACATCACGACCTTGATGGTGGGTTTATACCGACACAGTGTTTCCACCCCTCCCAACCACAGCAACCCAGGAAAGAGAGGAGACAGGAGAACAAGTTAAATGACACCATAGGGGCACAATCAAGGAAATCCCGACGTTCTATAAAACAAGCATCTAGTTTTCCTTAACAACTTCAACAGTGCCAATGAGAACAACCAAAGTGGAAAAAGAATGGAGTGGGAAGGAAAGCCTGAGGCATGGGGGGAAGAGAGAGAAAAGAGAGAGAGAGAGAGGGGGAGATATGGTGGGAGATTAAAAGAGATCTAAGAAATACAGCAGTGAATCTACATATAGGCCAACTTAGATCCCAAATCAAACAAAGAAACAAACAACAACAAATAACACAACTCAGAAAAGAAAGAAGACACTCAGAAAAACGTAGACACCAGAGTCCACCTGGTGATAGGTCGTCATATTATTGGTCTTTTTATTTGTTCTTTATTCATTAACGTTTTTTTAGGAATGATAACGATATTATAAGCTTTTCTTTTTTTTGAAAGAGTCCTTCTATTTCAGAGATGGGACTAGAATGTTTACAGATAAAATTACTAGATGTCTGGAGTTTGCTTCAAGATGATCTGTTGTGTGTGAGTCTGGGTTGGGAGAGGAAGCAGGTGAAGCTGTGAAGAAGTAGAATTGACCCAGGAGCTAAGAGTTAGTGAACTTGGGTAATGAGCATGTGATTACATTTTCCTTGTAATTGGTCTCTGCTGTAGTACCTGCCTCCTCTGGTCAGGCGGACAGCCCCCTGGTCTTCTCCCCTCCTCTCGTGGCCCCAACCATACACGGCCCTGATCTAGATGCAGAGTGTGCCCTAGACCTCCTTTCCCCATCTCCCAGCCACCACCTGTCTCAACCGCCATCTCCTCACGGCCAGACCATGTCAGTAGCCTCTAACGCAGTGTTTTTCAACATTATTTTTTAAATTTTTTTTGTAGAGACAGAGTCTCACTTTATCACTCTGGGTAGAGTGCTGTGGCATCACACAGCTCACAGCAACCTCCAGCTCTTGGGCTTAGGAGATTCTCTTGCCTCAGCCTCCTTAGTAGCTGGGACTACAGGCACCCGACACAATGCCCAGATATTTTTTTTGTTGCCGTTCGGCCGGGGTCAGGTTTGAACCCGTCATCCTCGGTATACGGGGATGGCGCCCTAATCACGGAGCCACAGGCACTGCCCAACATTTTTTTAGTCTTACGGCATACTGGAACCTATAGTTAAACTCTCACGACACAAATTATGTTGATCAAAAAAAAGAGTAAAAAGAAGGATATACTTACTACACTTTTTTTTTTTTTAATAGAGACAGAGTACTCATGGTAAAGCAAACCTCAAACTCTTGTCCTTAAGCAATTCTCTTGCCACAGCTTCCTGAGTAGCTGGGACTACAGGCGCCCAACACAAGGCCCAGCTATTTTCAGAGACAAGGTCTTGCTCTGACTCAGGCTGGTCTCGAACCTGTGAGTTCAGCCAATCCACCCGCCTTGGCCTCCCAGAGTGCTGGGATTACAGGCGAGAACCACTGGGCCCCGCATACTTACTGTGCTTTGAACTTCTTTTGAAAATAATTAAGTTAACGATCTTTAAAATTTTTGCGGCACACATAAGATCCTCTTACAGCTCACGGTGCCATGGTTCTAACCAGATTTCCTACCCTATTCTTGTTATAAGAAATAAAGCAAATAGGAAGAGGGTGACCATGTATGGACCTGAAGGTTGTGATGTTTGCCAGATTAGATAGGGTGAGGGCATCCTGGGTGGAGAGAACAGTGGTACAAACGCACAGCAGAGTCTCCATCCAGGAGGCACTGGGCAGCTCAAGAAGCAATGGTACATAAGGCTGGAGAGGGACAAAAGGCCGAGGATGCTGTGCTGTTTTGCTGTTGGCCCAGGGACCCGTCACTGAGAAATTCTCCACAGGAAGTGACATGACAAGAAAGAGCTCTGGGGACAATGCAGAGGAGGAGGATCTGGATGTGCCTGAATTTGTAGCTGAGAGACCAATCAGGTTACAGCCATCCTCCAGGTGAGAGGTAACAAGCCATCTGCACCGGGAAGGTGACAATGGGAATGGAGAGGCGGGCAAGATATTTGCAGGAGGACAAATCAGTGGCAGTTGGTGGTTAGCTGGATGTGCAGTTAGTGAGCAAGGAATCTGGGGTCCTGGAGGGACGTAAGGCCATTAACTAGGGTAGTGCATTCAGAAAGATCATCAGGGATTTGGGGGGCAGCACAATGAGGTAAGTATTGCACACATGGGTGTGAATCACACATGTAGGTACTGATTGTGTTGGCTGGGGGGAAATCCAGGCTGGATTTGCAAAGCAGACGGAATCAGAGAATCCACAGACAAAAATTTGCCTTTCTAGCTACATGTAATACAAAGGAAAAAAAATTAAAGAAGCTGATTTTAGCAAATTCCATGGCAAACTGCAACAACAGAGATGGATTTTTGAGTAGCAAATGTGACACACCTGAATAATTTTAAAAGTACACAGCCAGATCTGGCTTTTTAACAATCTTTCAACTCCCTTCCCTCTTTTCTTACTCTGCTTCTATTTTCTGTTCCCTCTCTTCCTTTTTTCCCTTCTTCCTGCATTTTAAAATAAATATGTATGAAGAGTTTATTATATGCCAGACATGGTGATGGAAACATAAGGATTAATAAAAAAATGGGTCTGAATACAATGGATTTGGCACGTGCTCTCAAGGATCTAACAATTTAATAGGGAAGACAGACATTAAACAAGTGTTCAAAAAGTCATTGTTTGGTAGCGTGATCCCTCCTCCTTTGTAGAAGACTGAAATTGAACCCACACCTTTCACCACTAACGAAGATAGACTCACAATGGATTAAAGATTTAAATTTAAGATATGAACTATAAAAATACTAGAAGAAAGTGCGGGGAACACTCTTGATAGCATCAGCCTGGGCGAATACTTCATGAGGAGGACCCCCAAAGCAATGGAAGCAGTATCAAAAATACACTACTGGGATCTGATGAAACTAAAAAGCTTCTGCACCGCCAAGAACACAGTATCACTAGTAGACAGCCCTCAGAATGGGAAAGAATATTTGCACGTTATGCCTCTGACAAAGGCTTAATAACCAGAATACACAGAGAACTCCAACATATTTGTAAGAAAAGAACAAGAAATCCCATTCACAGGATGGGCAAAAGATCTGAAAAGAAACTTCTCTAAAGAAGACAGGCACATGGCCTTCAGACACATGAAGAAATGCTCATTATCCTTAATCATCAGAGAAATGCAAATCAAAACTACCTTGAGATATCATCTAACTCCAGTAAGATTAGCCCACATGACGAAATCCCAAAACCAGAGATGTTGGCGTGGATGTGGAGAAAA
>CAUYON010105287.1:0-21447 GCA_963573935.1 Arctocebus calabarensis
GGGAGGCTGAGGCAAGAGAATCACCTAAGCCCAGGAGTTGGAGGTTGCTGTGAGCTGTGTGACGCCAAAGCACTCTACCAAGGGCAATAAAGTGAGACTCTGTCTCTACAAAAAAAAAAAAAAAAAAGACACAGTAAAGTAGGCAGATGTTTACATCTGTACAGAGAATCTCTGTGAATATAATGGCCACAATCGCAGGAGAATATAGGTATAATGCATGGGAAACTCAAATACGATGAGTGGTGTTATGAATGATATGATTTTCCTAAAGGAACAAAGTTTAGTAAATTCTAAACAAAAAGTACAATCTTCTTTTAAATTCTTTTGGAATTTATGAAAAGTGTGCAGAAATAACTTTAATAACTATTTTATGTTGTTTTGTATTTTTATAGCTATATCATTGTTGTACATATTTGGGGGGTAGATGTGATGTTTTCATATATATAGATATGTATATCTATATATATGTATATATAAGGTATAATGGTCAAATCTGGACAATTGGGGTATTCTATAACCTCAAAAACTTTTCTTTGTGTTAGACACACTGCAATTTTTTTCTAGGTATTTTGAAGTATACAATAAACTATTGTTAACTATAATTTTCTTACTGTAGTACCAAATAAAACTTATTATTTCTAACTGTATTTTTATATCTGTTAATTAGCTTCTCTTTATCCTTCCCTTTCTCCTTCCCCTCCCAGCTTCTGGTAACCACCATTCTACTCTCTATCTCTGTGAAATCCACTTTTTTAGCTTTTGTAATTTTATTTTCTTTTATTTCGTTTGTTCATTTATTTATTTGTTTGAAACAGAGTCTCACTTTGTTGCCCTGGATAGAATTACATGGCATCATAGCTCACAGCAAACTCAAACTACTGGGTTCAAGCAATCCTCTTGCCGCAGCCTCCCTAGTAGCTGGGACTACCAGTGCCCACCACACACCAGGCTGTTTTAAGAGAGGGGTCTCCCTCTTGCTCAGGCTGGTGTCAAACTCCTAGGCTGAAGTGATCCTTCTGCCTTGACCTCCCAGAGTGCTAGGATTACAGGTGTGAGCCACCCTGCCTGGCCTATTCATACTCTTAAAATTGGAAATTTTATTTTAAAACATTCTGCACTATAATTTCCTTTCTATGTTTTCTTAGTTACTTTTCTTTTTGTCTTTCTTTCTTTTTTTTTTTTTGGAGACAGAGTCTCACTCTGTTCCTCTCAGTAGAGTGCCCTGATGTTATAGCTCACAGCAACCTCAAACTCTTGGGCTCAGGATATACTCTTGCCTCAGCCCCCTGAGTAGCTGGGACTACAGGTGCCCGCCACAATATCCAGCTGCTGCTGTTGTTGTTGTTGTTTGTTTGTTTGTTTTGTTTTTTATTTTTTAATATAGACAGGGTCTCACTCTTGCTCAGGTTGGACTCAAACTCCTGAGCTAAGGCAATTCATCTGCCTCAGCTTCTGAGAGTGCTAGAATTACAGGAGTGAGCCACCACACCCAGCCTAACTTTTGTAAATTTTAAAGAGAAGTTATAGATTCAAATATTTAAAAGAAAATTTTTACTCCTGTTGGTGGGACATAGGAAAGTCAAGCAGGACTTAGGTTGGAGAGGTAAGCCATTTGGAAGGCGGATTGTCCACCCTTGTCAAGCATTCAGTTGACTGTGGCTTTAGTTAACAGCTTGGCCACAACTTCACAGAGGACCTGGAGCTACAACTACCCAATCAAGCAGCCCCCAAATTCTTGACCACAGAAACTATACTTCCGACAAAGGTGTGATAATTAGAATCCACAGAGAGCTTTAACTAATCAATAAAAAAGAACAAATAACCCCATTTGTATGTGGGCAAGAGACTTGAACAGAAACTTCGCTGAAGAAGACCAGCGCATGGCGTACAAAAACTGCTCTTCATCTTCAATCATCAGAGAAATGCAAATCAAAACCACTTTGAGATAACTCAAAGTCATCCAAAGATAACTCCAGAAGATTAGCCCACATAACAAAATCCCAAAACTACAGACGTTGGTGTGGATGCAGAGAGAAAGGAACACTTCTTCACTGCTGGTGGGAATGTAAGCTAATACTATGTTTTTGGAAGGAAGTTTGAAGATACTCAAGGAACTAATAGTAGACCTACCGATCAATTCTACAATTCCTCTACTTGGTATATACCCAGATGATCAAAAATCATTTTCAACAAAGACATTTGCACCAGACTGTTTTGGATTTTTTTGGGTTTTTTTTTTTGTTTGTTTTTTTGAGACAGAGCCTCAAGCTGTCACCCTGGATAGAGTGCTATGGCGTCACAGCTCACAGCAACCTCCAATTCCTGGGCTCAAGCAAGTCTCTTGCCTCTGCCTCCCAAGTAGCTGGGACTACAGGCACCCGCCACAATGCCCGGCCATTTTTTTGGTTGCAGCCGTCATTGTTGCTTGGCGGGTCCAGGGGCTGGATTCGAACCCGCCAGCTCTGGTGTACGTGGCTGGTGCCTTAGCCAGTTGAGCCACAGGCGCCGAGCCTGCACCAGAATGTTTATTGCAGTCCAGTTCATAACTGCCAAGACATGGAAACAGCCCAAGTGCCCATTGACCCATGAATGGATTAACAAATTGTAGTATATGTACACTGTGAAATACGACACAGTCATAAAAACATGAAGACTTCACATCTTTTATATTTACCTGGATGGAGCTGGAACATATTCTTCTTAGCAAAGTATCTCAAGAATGAAAAAAGAAAGTATCCAATGCACTCAATACTACTATGAAATCAATACATAATCACCTACACATTCATATGAATGGCAAAACATAACTATAGTCCAGAAAGTAGAAGGGAAGAAGAGAGAGAGGGGAGAAAAAGGAGGAGGCTGGGAGGAGGGAAGATAACTGGGGGGACCTCACCTAAGGCATAATGCAATGGTACACTTCAAAACTATTAAGAAAAGGGTATAATTGTCTTACCACAAAAAATAAGTAGGCGAGGTCATGGGTGTGTTCATCAGTTCAATGTAAACATTTCACCCTGTATAGGAAATCAGTACACTGAACCCCATAAATGCATCAATGTGCACAGTTATGATTTAATAAAAAAAATCAGACAGATCCAAATTGAAGCTATTTCTACAAAATGACTGGCCAATATTTTTCAAAAGTGTCAGAATCTGAGAGACAAAGACTGAGGAACTGTTTCAAGTTGGAGGAGACTGAAGAGATACAGCAACTTAATGCATGGGGAATCCCGGATGAGATTCTGGAATAGTAAAAGAACATTAGTGGGCAGGACAGTTTACAAATTTTGAATAGTAATTTAACAATGTTAATTTCCTGTGCTTTGATAATTGTTCTATAGATTACATAAGATGTCAACCTCAGTGTATACTAGTTAAAGGGTATGTATAAACGCTCTGAACTATTTTTGAAATTTCGTTGTAAGTCTAAAATTATTTGAAAATAAAAATCTAAAAGAAATTTTAAAAAAGGAAACTATGAGATAAGAAATATTTGTTATTTTAATCTGTCACATTTGGGGGCAATTTACAATGCAGCAATAGGTAACTAATCACTATATAGATTTGAAAAATCTTTTATATACTTCAAGGATATATCATGTTTCCCTTTTTAAAATTAAATATTCATAATTAGGAAAGAATCCTATTTTCATTTGTTTTATGAGGTTTTAAATTTATAGCTATAATTCCTAGGATTTTAGTATTTGTTATTCTTCACCATATGATTTAATAAATGAGAACCTTGATTTAAAATATTCCTTCAGGCCTAAGCCATTATACATTATCTAATATCTATATTTACCTTAGTCCTTAAAAGAAAGTGACCATGAAAAGCTTTATCTTAAAATTCTAGTCTAGAATACAGTCGAACTTCCTTCCATTTGTTCATTAATATACTAAATTTTCAATGATCACATTCCTATTCATTTAGTCACTCATTTGTTGGGCCTTACAATGTGACAGGCACAATAGGGTCTGAGGATACAGAGACGAACACTTCTCTAATTTAGCACAATACTACTTCTTAACTCATTCTTTTTTTTAAATTTTTTTTATTGTTGAATCATAGCTGAGTACATTAGTGCAATCAAGGAGTACAATGTGCTGGTTTCATATACAATCTGAAACACTTTCATCAAACTGTTTGACATAGCCATCATGTCATTTTCTTAGTTATTGTATGAAGATATTTGTATTCTGCATTTAGTATGTTTCGCCTGAACCCATCTAAGATGCACCATAGGTGTGTCCCCACCATTTACCCTTCCTCCACCAATCCTCTCCCCTTCCCTCCCTCCCTCGCCACTTTCCCCATATTCTTATGCTATAATTGGGTTATAGCCTTCATATGAAAGCTATAAATTAGCTTCATAGGAGGGCTGAGTACATTGGATACTTTTTCTCAACACATTCTACACAATATCTGAGAGCTGTCCATAAAGTATCCAGCGAGTTAATATGAGAACTGGAGACATACATGGCTGGATACTTTCCAGACAGCTGTCATACAGAAACCATTAATATATAAGGTCTGACAATTAAGTTTGCAAACTCGCCACTTTGTGCTAACTTACACTGGGAACACTGTACAAACAACTCGGCAAGATTTCATAAACTTCCAATATCAGTGTCTACAACTGAGTTCTAGTTGAAGTATGGCAGTGTCTTGCTGAGTGGCATTAATTATTGTTATTGCATGTTTCTGTCTGTCATCCCAAGAATGTCAGAGCTTGAATTAGAGCAATGAACAAACATTAAATTCTTGTTAAACTTGACAAGAATAGAAGTGAAATAAGGGACATGGTAGTCCAGGTTTATGGGACCAATGCCATGAAAAATGGCAGTGAACAAATTGTTTAAACATTTTTCTGCAAGGAAAGAAAGTATCATTAATGAGAGAGATCAGAATGGCCAGTAATGAGCAGAAATGATGAAAACCTTGCAGAAATTTGTCAAAGCGTGCTACAAAATTATTATATGTGAGAAGCATAGCAAACCAAGTAAACACTGATAGAGAATAGTTAGGAAAACTTTAAATTAAAATCTTGGCATGAGAAAGGTGTGCAAAAATGGTCCTGAAAATGAACAAAAACAAAGGAGAGTTGAAGTTTGCCAAGACCTTTTGGAGAGGCAAGATGATGCTTTGGGCCCTGTTATCACTTGTGATGAAACAAAGCATCTGGAGTACAATGGAAGTCAGCCAGTTCTTCATGACTGAAAAGGTTCCATCAGTCCAAATCAATAGTTAAAATGATACTGCTAATCTTTTTTTATATCAGAGGGTTTGTTCATTCTGAATTTTTACTAACTGTGAAAACAGCTAACCAAGTTTACTGTTTGGATGTGATGAAAAGTTAGCCAAAAAGGACTTAAACTTTTCACCACAACTCATGGCTCTTGCATTACAACAATGCACCAGCTTACCCAGTATTGTCTGTAAGGGAATTTTTAGCTAGTAAACAAATAACTGTATTGGAACACCCTCCCTACTCACCTGATCTGGCACAAATGAATTTTTTCTTTACCTGAAGATAAAGGAAATATTGAAAGGAAGTCTTTTTGATGACATTCAGGACCTCAGGAGTAATACAATGACAGCTCTGAGGAGTAATACAAGTGCAGAAAAAGAGTTCCAAAATTGCTTTGAAGGGTGAACTTGGCACTGGCATCAGCGCATAGTTTCCCAAGGGGAGCATTTTGAAGGTGATGATAGTGCTATTCAGCAATTAGGTATCTAGCACTTTTTCTAGGAAGAGTTTGAGAACTTAATTGTCAGACCTAGTACATCCTACAGAAGGAAGATGGACTCTGAAGAACTGTGCTGGCTTCTCATACCAAATCATTACTTTAATCTCAACTGCTATTCAAGTTGTTATCTCTCTACTAAAACAAAATTAGAACAGCTTCTGTCACATTGGATACAGCATGGAATTAACAAATGCTTTCTCCCTTTCCAATAAGCAGAAAGCATCAGATACATTTGCTTTCACCTGGTATGGACAGTTCTACATCTTCACTTTCTTGCCTCAAGGCTATATAACCTCCTACCTCTTTGACAGAATTCAGTCTACAAAGTTCTGATACTATCCTTATTCCAAGGTATACCACATAGATTCCTTACATGGATAGCATGCTACTGATAAAATCTGAAGAATATTATTTAATGTTTCATCTTGATGCCTTATAAAGACATGTGGGTGCTACTGGATATGAGGTAAATTTTATGAAAAAACAAGGTCTTATATCTCAGTGAAGCTCCTGAGGGGTCTAGTAGTTGTATCTTTGTCCGAAGAGATAGGTAAGTTATTACACCTTTCATTTTCCACTAGGTTGTGTAAAGGCACAATACTTACTGGTCACCAGTTTTGAGTAGGGCCCAGGAAAATAAAATACTTTTCAGATAATCCAGCCTATTGTATACGCAGGTTTGCCACCAGGTCTACATGACAGAATGAACTCACTTAAGATACCTGTCAGAGAGAAAGATGTTTTATGGGTCCTGTGGCAAATGCCTATTAGACAGTCACAGTGAAGGTCCCTAGGGTTTTGGAGAAAATTCATGTTTTTTCATAAAATAACTCTTCTTTTGGGAAATGGCTTCTGGGCTCTGAATGATAACCCAATGACATGACTGCCCATCATGATGTTTAATGGGTGTTATCTGATCCATCAAGCCTAAAGTTGATTGTGCCCAGCAGCACACCATTACCAAGTGGAAATGATATATTCCTACAATGTTTGAGAAGGTCATGAAGACTCAAGAAAGTTACATCAGAATATTTCTTACAAAAATAATGTGTTGTCTCCTGATGCATTGCTTTAACATAGTACCTGTGATTCATGGAAAGGTCCCTTTGATCAGATAACTGAGAAGGAAAACAATAAAACCAGATTTATTAGATGGCTAAGGAGGATCTGTTGGCATTGACCAGGGGTAATTTTTCTGGTTATCTACTTTGACTGGAAAAATAGATGACCTGCATTATATATCTACTTATAGATAGAGGCCATTGATTTGGCCACCTTGTCATGGTCTAGGACAGAAAAATATTAGACAATCAATGGCAAGGAAGTTTGAGAAATAGTGAGAATAGTGACCTCTAAACAGACCCAGAATATAGAGATATTTATATATCATGTGGTTGCTTAGTAAAGACCCTTCTGTAGAGGTAGTTTTCAGAATGGAAAAGAAATTGTTCAATAATTTTGTGAAAAAGTAATCATGACAACAGGGAAGAAGATTCTGTATTGCTTTTGATAGCATGAACTTTTACATATATAGGCTGACCTGGCTTCTAGAAAAGCTTAGGTGACAAATTTGTCAGAATGCATGGCTAAAATTAAACCCATCACCCCCAAGCATCTAGGCCAATGGAACAGTAGAATATCCAGTTAAACTACCTCGTGGAAAGAAGACCCTTCAAGGTTGGAGAGCTGTTTTGCAGAGTACAGCAGGATCTTGGCAGGAAACATATGTTATATTCATGTAAGATACTTAAAAAGAGTTTAATTAAAAAAAAGATATATAAAAGTATGGAGAGAATTGAGGAGAGAACCAGAGGGTAGCATGAAAGGGAGCTGTTTTCATCCCTGGGTCTGTTGGGGCACTGGGGGAGGGAGAAACCCAAACCCAGAGATTGAAACTGGATAGACAGAGCTCTCTGACAGGAGGAGGTGCCTTAAGTAGAGAGGCGTATATGCCCCACCTGTAGTGATCCACCTGCAAGACAGCCAGAGGAGTAAGTTCTACAACTCATTCTCCTGCCCTCTGCTCTTCCACCAGTTGCTCCCATAGACCAAACTAAATTGGAAGCCAGAGGACAAGAGAGCCTGTTGATATAACCCATAAATGCCAGCTTCCCAGAGGGCAGAGCAGAATGAGGAGAGCAGAAAATAGATCCAGAGAACGAATGAAAAATACCCAGCCCTCATTCTGAACAAGTGACTAGCCTATTCAAGGATGTTACTTTCAGAAAGATATTCATCATTAAAAAACAAAACAAAACAACAGATATGTAAGGATTTGGGGCTTTCTTTTGTCAGAATTCACTGCCACGTGGAACAGCAAAGGAAAAGAGCAGAAAGATACCTTTTCTAAATTTCAGAGTCCTTGAATTGGAAAGGGCGAGAGTAAGAGGTAATAATGGGATAAAGCACATTCTTAAACAGATTTGTAAAAAGCAGACAAGGAATGGAAAGAAAATAGAAGAACAATCAAATAAACAATAAAACCAGACTTTCCATGACACCTTGGTTATTTTCTTTTTTCGCAACTCTAACTCCTTACTGATTGCTTTAATATACTTATTTTTTTCTTGTTAGTCTGAATAGTTAGTCCACCACTACTCACAACTTGTTCACAATTTTGATTCACATTAGAAGGTAGGTTTTTTATTTTCTTATCTTAGGTAAAGAAACAGTGGGAATGATGAGGAGAGAGTTTATATTTTCTTTATTTATTGCACAAATATTTTTTTCCTTCATTTATTCTACAAATATATTTTGAGTGCTTCCTATGTATCAGAAGCATGCTAGATCCTAGGAATATGATGGTCCTTTCTCTCCAAGGGCCTGCGGTCTATTGGGGGAGACAGATCAGGGTGAATTAATTGCATAAGTAAATGTGAACTTTCAGTTTGGCCAAGTGCTATACAAGAGCAATACATGCATGACCAGAGGCATTCATAGAGGCCAATGACCAAATAAGAGAGGTCAGAAGTAATGTCCTTGACCTTGCAGGAGTTGAGACCTGAAAATGAACGGAGGCTCGGAGCTTCCTGGAGATACATGACTCTGACAGAGCCCTGTGAGGGCTGGGAGTGTGATGGGCACTGCAGACTGAAGGGTGACCAGTTGCTGCTGACACAGGAAGCAGGACGATGGAGCATGGTTCTAGACATGGAGAGAGAGAGGTGGTGTTCTAGGTTATTTTCTATACTGAACTATAGGGAGATTTTTAACCATACTGTATTTGTCATTACTAGCAATGCACTCCACAGCTCATTCAGGTGGGTCCTTCTCTTCCTATTCAAATTTTCTTTGAAGAGGTCAAGGCTACCAGCCATTCAGAGTCCTTAGTCCTGATTAACTGAAGTTCCATAATTCCACACCTTCTTGCTTTGTGTGAAAGAAGAGTTCTGGAAGAACTCTGGAAGAGTGCTGGAAGTTTTAGCCAACACGATTAGATAAGACAAGAAAATAAAGGGCATCCAGATGGGTATAGAGGAGGTCAAACTCTCCCTTTTTGCTGATGATATAGATCTTATATTTAGAGAACCCCAAAGACTCTACTATAAGACCCTTAGAAGTCATAAAAAAAAAAAAATACAGTAATGTCTCCGGATATAAAATCAATGTCCACAAGTTAGTTGCCTTTGTACATGCCAACAACAGTCAAGATGAGAGGTTAATTAAGGACACAACTCCCTTCACCATAGCCCCCCCCAAATGAAATACTTAGGAATATACCTAACAAAAAGTGAAAGACCTCTTTAAAGAAAATTATGAAACCCTAAGAAAGGAAATAGCAGAGGACTTTAACAAATGGAAGAACATACCATGCTCATGGCTGGGAAGCATCAACATTGTTAAAATGTCTATACTTCCCAGAGCAATCTACCGATCAAATGCCATCCCTATTACAATACCAACATCCTACTTTCAAGACTTGGAAAAAATGATTCTCCACTTTGTATGGAACCAGAAAAAAACCCATATAGCTAAGGCAGTTCTTAGTAATAAAAACAGAGCCAGAGGGTATCTCCATACCAGATTTTAGGCTGTATTACAAGGCCATAGTGGTCAAGACAGCATGGTACTGGCACTAAAGGCTTTTTTTTACCTAGAACTTTTATGTCTCGATTTTTTGACTAAATGTCAGACATCATATATAGAACAGAAAAAGAATGAGGTAGATACTACTTGTGCCAATATGGGCACATCATTTTATATCTGACAGTGTGAGGGTGTTATACAATAGTTTGTGTGGGGTTTTTTGGTCCAAATTTCCCAAGTAACAGGAATGTCTTTGTTTGTCATAATAGGTCCTTGGATCATACCTGAGTTTATGCCAAGGAGGTAACTTAGGATGGGAGCTGAGTCATGCCCAAAAGATCAACACTTGATGACAAACTTGGGGCTTTGGGCTGTATGTTATGTCCAGGGAGGAGATTGTGGCTGGAGATTTGAGTTCAATCACATCATCAATGATTCAATAAATGATACCTAGGAAATGAAACTCCAGTGAAAACCCTAAACACCCATGCTCAGTTGAGTTTCCTGGCTAGTGAGTATATTGATGTCCCAGGTGGATGATGCATCCTGGTTCCATAGGGAGTGGGCCCAGGGTACGGAACAAAAGTTAAAATGGAGTTCAGACTGTCAGCTCAGACTGTCATAACTTTATTTTTGACAGCAACTTTCTCAAGGTCTACAGGAAGGGATATTCCTTTGAAGATCCTCCCAAGTGATTAGCAAACTAGTCTTGTGGGAGGCAGGCACTGAAAATAGAGCTTTGCTGCTGTCTGGAATTTCTTGAAGGGATGTGAGGAGTGGAAAATCGAGATAAGGTTAATGTACATCTGGTTTTTCCCCCCCTACAGAATGTTTTGTTCTTTATAGATAATGGATAAGTAAGGTTAACAATTTTATGGAACAGTAATCTTAGGAACCATCTGGACTAACTGATGCTGGTTGATTTAAAGTTAATCAGTAGATGACTATGATGAATTGTGTGCACGTGTAGATGTTAAGGTATACAAGCAAGTAAGAAATAAACCGGAGCAGCTACATGCCTGAGCGAGGTGTGGCCTTCTGCTTCTTTGAACATTCTGACTGCTGGTCTCACCCCTGTGACCCTGGCCCGATTACCTACAGCAACAGCTCAGAACCCCACATTTGGAATCCCCCCTGGCCCTGCTGTAAGTGTTCTTTGTATAGCTGGTGCTGATTTTTATCCTTTTTAATAAGACAATAATCATAGGTGTAGCTGTTTCCTGAGTTCTGTGAGTTGTTTAGTGATTTATCAAATCTGGTGGGGTTGTAGGAACTCCTAAATTTGTAGCCAGTTGTTCAGAAGCGTAGGATCCTGAACTTGTGGCTAGCATCTGAAGTGAGAGCAGTTTTGTTGACAACTGTGTTCTTAACTTGTAAATCTGCATTAACTTTAGGTAGATAGCATCAGAATTGCATTGCACTGTAGTAACACAGGCTAGTTATGTCAAACTAGTCCACTTAGCTGAGTCTAGAATTTTTTTTTAAATTTTTTTATTTTTTTGAGACAAGAGTCTCATTGTGTCGCCCTTGGTAGAGTGCTGTAGTGTCACAGCTCACAGCAAACTCAAACTCTTGGGCTCTAGCGATTCTCTTGCCTTGGCCTTCCAAGTAGCTGGGACTACAGGCGCCCGCCACAATACCCTGCTATTTTTTTGTTGCAGTTGTTTTAGCTGGCCTGGGTTTGAACCCGCCACCCTCCGTGTATGTGGCTAACGCCATAGCCACAGTGCTTTAGGCACCAAGCCAGTTTAGATTTTTTTTTTTAATCTCTGGTGCACTACAGGCTTCAAATTCCTTTTCTTTTTAGTTGCTATTACCTTGTGCTTAGCGTGATCTGCTCTACCCTCTACTTTCAACTATCTCTGTATGCTTTTGCCATAGGTCTCCCTCCATGCACTTCTCCCTATCCCAATGGCAAATTGTTATTGTTTATTGTTTGATACTAAGATCATTGTTGGGATAGTGCTGTTTTGTACTGATCTACTCTAAATCTTAAGCCAACTCTCTTCTGCTTGTGCTTAGGGGGTGACATCTACTTCTGGGATTTCTATTCCTGTACCCTATGGCAATCAAACTGCCTTTTATCTGTTTGGTCTTGCATAGGAATTTTCTCCCTAGCATTAGCAGAGCTTTTCATATTGACACAGGACTTGGG
Organism: Arctocebus calabarensis; assembly: GCA_963573935.1. Classification (NCBI taxonomy): domain Eukaryota; kingdom Metazoa; phylum Chordata; class Mammalia; order Primates; family Lorisidae; genus Arctocebus; species Arctocebus calabarensis. The sequence continues at coordinate 11,933 of CAUYON010105287.1, forward strand.
GGCCCAAGATGATTCCCTCCCCTAGAGATGAAGGTATTTTGTTTCTATCCCTCCCTCAGCAACACTAGATCTCTGCTTGTGTCCAAGGCTAGTGTTTCCTCTGCTTCCCTCATTCCTTCCTCATATATAATGGAATTTTGCTGGAGTATTGATGAAAAGAGAGCTTGTTGCCCTGCTCTAGCTGCTTAAGGCTTTTAAAAGGCATGGGGAATTTTGTGGGGAATTGGGTTTGTCACCCTGTAGCAGCTTATTCTTTCACATTTACCTATGCCATTAAGGGGTCTCTTCAGGTCTCCTGCCTTGATCCCCACTTTTTATATGAGCATTTAGTAGACATCCTAATTCTTCTGTCTGGGGCTCCTAGAGATATTCTTAATGGACATGCTAACTCACACTTGGCCTTTAAAAATTTGTAAAATTTTAATTGATTTCTCCCTACCAAGCCACCTCTTTCCCCTGTGTTCTAGTATAGGTGAAATACTTCATTTCACAGTTACTAAGTTCTACTTCAGTTAATGTAGTTAGCTTGAGGCCTTAGCTACTTGAGGGCTCAAGAAAAATTACTTTTGTAGACTATCTGGCATTTTGTTATTGTAGAAGCAACACTCCCGTGTAGCTTTCCACATTATAGTGAAACCAGAACTATCATCTGCTTATCCTTACATGCGAATTTTATACATTTCTTTTCCAATTCTGAATACAAATTATAGGATTTTGCCTAGGATTTTACTAACATTAACCACAGAAGACTGAACATTATACTACTTAGTTTTTCTATCCAGAAACACTGGTTATTTCCACTCATTTATACCCTCCAGGTTCCTTATGATATGGATTCATGATTTGTTAAGTGATATTAACTTAAATTTCATATTGCCAAAGACACAATTGAGGTGGCTTCTAGCATTAAAATGTAATTAAATATAGGAAAATCAGAAACTACTTAGGTTGGAACTAAATCATATGTACCTAGGATAGTACTGAAAATTAAACATATTTAGTTTTAAGTCTCCTAGAAGAAAAGACAAAAAGGGAAATAGTTATATAGTTCTCATAGTACTAATAGAGTACAATTTTATCTGGAGAAATTTTTTTTCTTGCATTGACTCAGCTGGTTTGTGTGTAGTTCCTTTTAGAAATAACAAAATAGAAAATGACAACCATTGTTTTATACAAAATAGTGAAATATCCTTCAATTGACTGTCTTTCCTCACCTTAACAAAACAAGAAGACACCTCCTATACTACTATATATTAACAGGAAAACAGGAATTCTAGATAACAAAAGTGAAAAGTTTAAGTAATCCTGACAAGTCTTTCTAATCAATTATTGAAAATATTTATTTAGACAAAACCATTAGTTGGAAACAGTAGAAATGAAAGAAATATCACATTTTGTATAAACAGAATGCCATGCTGAGTTTAGTTCCACAATAAAAGCCAAATAAGTCTGTGTGTGTAGCCAGGAATGGAGGTGTGGAGAAAAGAGAATTCAGAGAGGCAGAAAATAACTCTGTTTACTGCAAATCTTATTTGGAAAGGAATGTCTAGAAAATCTAAAGTTTGGATAGTGTTAGTCTATCAGCATGCCAGAGGTAGAACCAATACAATCTCCTGAAATAAAAGATTCCTATTAGCTCTCAAGGTAACTTTCTAAGGAGGTTTGGTTCCACCAATGAATAAAGTTCCTAATTCTACACTAAGCTCATCCTTTGGAACATCAGTCTCATCTCCTGGTTCTTCTCCAAGCTTCTTCCACCAAGGTGCCTGTATATGCTTCAGGGTAGTGAGATGGGCCTCCTTGGCTTTGGCTGCCACAGGCCTGGATCGACTTAGGAAGAGCTCAGGTTCTTTTCCTTCTGCCTCCTTCAGACTCGGTGCCTCTGTAGTAAATAGAAAATAAATAGGTGAGTAGAAGAGTCCTGTGCCAAGCAAATAGGAACTTAGAAACTACAGAGCTGGAATGGTGCTATAACAGGCAGGGACAGGAATTAAATTCTGAATCTATTATCACTGCTAACTGTATGGTATATATTACCATATGGTATATAGTTGCAGGTGTGGCTTCTAGCAATTCTTCCACATCCTGGTTACTTCTGTGCTTAAAAAAAAATGAAGATGTAGCTTTTTTTTTAGATGGTTTATTTAAAGAATAGGGATCTAAAAAAATACTAGTAGAACCTCATTCTTTGGCTCAGTTTTAGCCAATTATCCAATTCAAAAACACAAAATTCACAAATAATGGTCATTAAATAGAGAACTCTGCACAACTGCCAAGATGTGGAAGTAACCCAAGGGTCATCAATCCATGAATAGATTAACATTACATGGTATATGTATACCATAGGGTACTATTCAGCCATAAGAAAAAATGAAGACTACATTTTTTTGTGTTTACCTGGATGGAGTTCAAACACATTCTTAGCAAAGTATCACAAGAATGGGAAAAAAAAGTATCCAATGTACTCAATATTAATATGAAACCAATATATAAACAACTATGTGCCCACATGAAAGAAAAACACAAGTTAGTCTAGTGAAAGGGAGGGCAAAGGAGAAAAAGGGGAGGGGTGAGGAAAGAAGAGAAGGTGAATGGCAGGATCTCACTTGATGTGCACAATGTGAGGGTGTCCTGCATGCCGCTGTGTGAAGGGTGCAACTAAACTTGAACTTTACCTTAGAAACAAAAACAATGTAACCTAAACATCTGTGCCCTCATACCAATCTGAGATAAAAAATTAATTAATTAATTAAAAAAACAGAGAGAACTCTGGCCCTTTCTGTCCACATACACTAAAGGAAATCCCAAGAGGCTGACTAAAACACTGTGTGGCTTCCTGGATAAAATCTCTCATTAAATGGACTAGTGGTTGTAAGGCACAGATAAATTAATTTTTGCGAAAGCGCTTCATTACAAATTATATAGTTTTTTATAAGGGAATGGCACTTTAACTATTATCATCATCCATTTCTAAAATATGACCAAATATTTTTCAGATTACATAGCAGAATCTAGAAAGAAGGGCTTAGCATCTTAAAAGTTAATAACTTTGTCTGAACTGGGCGAAGCAAGCAAGAAGGAGATTATAAAATCTATATCATCTGAAAGCACTATATGCTGGTATGCTAGAAATTTCCTGTGGACAGGAGATGTGCTAAAAGACCCCTAAATAGTGTTTTCTTTCTGAAGATTTTAGATGTCACAGATTTTGGATAGGTTGTTCCCTTTAGGAAACAAAGGGAATGAGCACATACTCATTAGTTGTTCAATACTGGTGCTGATCTGAGCCATCAAAGCGTTTCTGTGCTGCTGGGCTCTCTCTTCTAGGGCCCTGCCCATGAAGTAGTGTTGCAGTCGTTCCTGAGCGTGGGCATGGAGCTCTCTGCTGGCCACATCTGACATCTGTCCTGAGTCCTAGACAGGACAGAAAAACGTGTTAAAGGACATATCTATGTTTTACCCAACCACTTAAGCAAAGGTTCCAGAATGCTTAGCTGTCTCTCATTTTATCCATTGAATCTTATATCTGATATCTCCACCTTGTACTTTTTATTTTTTGGAGGCAGCATCTCACTATGTCACCCTTGGTAGAGTGCTGTGGCATCATGGCTCACAGCAACCTCTAACACTTGGGCTTAAGTGATTCTCTTGCTTCAGCCTCCCAAGTAGCTGAGCCTATTGATGCCTGCCACAATACCCAGCTATTTTTTTGTTGTAGTTGTCATTGTTGTTCAGCTGGCCCGGGCAGGGTTCAAACCGCCAGCCTTGGTGTATGTGGCTGGTGCCATAACCACTATGCTACAGGAGCCAAGCCTCCACCTTGTACTCTTGTGCAAATATTAAATAGTCTTTAAAAAACAGTGTTAGATAAACACAGGTAGGTTAATTTCTTTCTCGTATGCTCCCATACCTCACGCCCTCAGACAGTATGGTGTTATAGGAGAAGAGATAAGATTGAGAGATCACAGTGAAAATTATAAGTGGTTTGGTAAAGACTCTGGCCTGGAAGAGGTATAACAACCCCAAATTCTTTGTTCTTGACCCCATCACAAAGACTATCTTTTTATCCCATCCCCACTCTCAAACTCCTCTAAGCTATAATCTTATAATTGCTTCTGGCTTCATAAAACACAGGACAGAATCTTCCAAAGGACCATACTCTTTTGCCTAGTCAGTTAGTTTAATGGTACTTAAGTGATTAATTTGGACAAGGATGAAATAATCTTAACTTTGGAGCTGATAAAGATTCTGACACCACAGCGTTCTCAAATATTCAAGTTCCTGGATCTTGGAACTGTTCTGCTTGTTCCAGCTAATACTGTACAATTCGGCCATATAATCTTAAATAGCTGTACTAGAGTATGGCTAAACTTTCTCTATTTTTCAGCTGTGCTTCTGCCTGTCTCTCTAATTCAGAGAGGGGAGAGTTGCTAATGTGATTCATCAGAACCTAAGAGATTCATCTTATTAGTGGCCAGGTTGATTGGTTTTAAAATCCCGGCTTCACAGCCTTCAGAAGAAGTTCCTATACAAAGTGAGAGATGTTGAACTAAAGTGAACTCAGAGAAGCTGCAGGTAGGGAGTTGAGCACAGAGGGAAGAAAGTGAGGTGCACATCATCCCCACTGAGACAAGAGGTGAGGCCAAGAAAGAAGAAGAAAGACAACAAAGATTAGGTACCCAGCAACTAGTCTGAAGGCAAGTCTTTTGAACTATCTCAAGCATTCAAAGAAATAGAAAAAAGGACAAAAATGGAATATTTCCTGAGGGTTATGGGATCATCCCAAAAGACCAAAGATCTGAATTATAGGAATTCCTGAAGAAGAGGATGGTCCTAATGGCACAAATCTCTACTCCCAAGATATTACGGTAGAGAATTTCCCAAGAATTGCAAGAGACACATAGTTTCACAACCCCAACACAACTCAATCCAAACAAAGCATCCACCAGACACATTGTAATTAACTTTGCCAAAGTTAATATGAAGGATAAAATTCTTCAAGAAGCCAGGTGAAAGAAAAGTCTTAACTACAAAGGGAAAGTATCAGGACAACCACATATCTTTCAGCCAAAACTTTTCAAACCAGAAGAGGATGGTGATCAACTTTTAACTCTCTTAAACAAAACAATTTTCTGCCCAGGATCCTGTATCCTGCTAAACTGAGTTTCATTTGTGATAGAGGAATCAAATATTTTACTGATATCCAAATGTTGAGGAAATTTGCCATAACTAGCTCTACAGGAAGTAATTAGACTCATTTTTCACAATGACCAGCACAATGGTCCACCACCAAAGTAAAATCACCCAGAAATAAAAGAACAAAGCTTAGAAATAAGCTCTGGACCTCTGAAAAACAAGATAACCAAAAGTTCACCATATCATTTCTCTTAATAAATGTGAAAAGCTTGAATTCGCCTCTAAAGAGGCACAGGCTGGCTGACTAGATATAAAAGCTCAGGCCAGGTATCTTGTCTCCAAGAAACACATCTAACCTCAAAGGATAAAATAAGACTTAGGGTGAAGGGATGGAAAACAGTACTCTGGGCAAATGGAAATCAGAAAAAAGTAGGAGTTGCAAGCTTATTTGCAGTTACAAGTGGATTTCAACCAACAAAAAGAAGGAAAGACAAGGATGGACACTACATACTTGTCAAGGGAAGCATACAACATGAAGAGATTTCAATAATTAACATTTACACATCCTACCTGAATGCTCCTTGATTTATAAAACAAACCCTAACTAATCTGAACAATATATCTTCCTGCACTATAATAGTTGGAGATTTTAACACCCCTTTGGCAGAACTGGACAGATCCTCTAAGCAGAAACTAAGCAATGAAATAATGAACTTAAACATGACCCTAGAATGAATGGATCTAAAAGACATACAGAACATTTCATCTTAACAAAACATAATACACATTCTTCTCATCAGCCCATGGATCATCCTCCAAGTTTGATCATATCTTAGGTCACAAGTCTAACCTCAACAAATTAAAAAAAATAAAAATTATTCCTTGTATCTTCTTGGACTATCACAGAATAAAAGTTGAATTCAACAGCAACAGAAATATTCATATTCAAAAATAGTCATGGAAACTAATTTTTTTTTTTTTTTAGAGATAGATTCTAACTTTGTCACCCTCGGTAGAGTGCCGTGGCGTTACAGCTCACAGGAACCTCCAGCTCTTGGGCTCAGACGATTCTCTTGCCACAGCCTCCCGAGGACCTGGGACTACAGGCACCCACCACAATGCCCAACTATTTTTTTGTTGTAGTTTGAACCCACCACTCTCGGTATATGGGGCCGGTGCCCTACTCACTGAGCCACAGGTGCTGCCCGGAAACTAAATAATCTTATGCTGAATGACAACTGGGTCAAAGAGGAGATTGAGAAGGAAATCGTTAGATTTCCAGAACAAAATGATAATGAAGCCATAAACTATCGAAACCTGTGGATACTGCAAAGGCAGTCCTAAGAGGGCAATTTATAGTTTTAGCTGCCTTCATCAAAAAAACCCAGAAACACAGCAAATCCACAACCTAATGGGCCATATGAAGCAACTGGAAAAGGAAGAATAATCCAACCCCAAACCCAGCAGAAGAAAATAACCAAAATTAAAGCATAATTAAATGAAACTGAAAACAAAAGAATCATTCAAAAGATCAGCAAAACAAGAATCCTGGCTCTTTGAGAAGATTAATAAAATTGGCCAGACTAACCAGAAACAGAAAAGTAAAATTCTTGATAACTTCCATCAGAAATAATAAAGGGGAAATAACAATACATATCACAGAAATACAAAAGATCCTAAATGATTATTACCAAAAAACTCTATTCCCAGAAATATGAAAATGTAGAAGAAATGGACCAATATTAGAAGCATGCCACCCACCTTCTAAACTCAACCAGGAAGAATTAGAAATTTTGAATACACCTATATCAAAGCACTAAAATAGCATCAACTATACAAAATCTCCCCCAAAAGAAAAGATCAAACTAGATGGTTTCACACCATTAATTTTACCAAACCTTCAAAGAGGAACTAGTTCCTATATTGCATAATCTATTTCAAAGCATAGAGAAGGAAGGAATTATCCCCAACACATTCTACAAAGCAAATATCACCCTCATCCACAAACCAGAAAAGGGGCCAACCAAAAAACTACAGACCAGTATCATTAATGAATAGCAATGCAAAAATATTCAGTAAGATCTTAGCAAGCAAAATAAAGTGACAAATTAAAAAAAGTTATACACCATGATCAATTTGGGTTTTATCCCAGAGATGCAAGGTCGGTTCAACATAAGTAAATCAATAAATATAATTCACCACATAAATCAAAAACAAAGATTATACTTTCATCTCAATTGATGCAAAAAAAAGGCTTTTCATAATATCCAGCATCCTTTCTTGATAAGAACACTTAAGAAAATAGGCTTAGGTAGGACATTTCTTAAACTAATAGAGGCCATCTAAAGAAAATCCATAGCCAGTATCACAATGAATGAAGTAAAACTGAAAAAATTTCCACTCAGATCTGGAACTAGACAAGATGCCCACTGTCACCACTGCTGTTCAATGTAGTGCTGGAAGTCCTACCCACTGCAATTAGGCAGAAGAAGGAGATCAAGGGTATTCAAATGGGAACAGAGGAGGTCAAATGCTCACTCTCTGTGGATGACATGATCTTGTACCTGAAAAACCTCAGGGACTCAACTACAAAGCTCTCAGAAGTAATCAAGGAATATAGCAACACCTCAGAACACAAAACCAATAACCACAAACCAATAACCTTCATATATGCCCAAAACAGTCAAGCCAAGAAGAAAATCAAAGACTCATTCCATTTACAGTAGCACCAAAGATGATGAAATACCTGGGAATATATCTAACAAAGGACATGAAAGATCTCTATAAAGAGAACTATGAACCCTGAGGTGGCGGGGGGAGGGGGGGGCGGCGGGGGCGGGGTGGGTAGGAATAGCAGATGTTAACAAATGGATGATGTTATTAACACACCATGCTCATGTGCTCATGGCTGGGAAGAATCAACCTTGCTAAAATGTCCATACTATCCAAAGCAATCTACAGATTTAATGCAACCCCTTCAAAGCACCAATGTTACACTTTGAAGAACTTGAAAAAATAGTAGCTGTTTCATATGGAACCAGAAAAAATCCTGAATAGCCAAGACAATTTTTAGAAATAAAAATAAATCTGAAGGCATCAAGTTACCAGAATTCAGATTATAAGTCTATAGAGATCAAAAATAGAAGTAAATCTATGGAATAGAATAGAGAATCTAGATTATGAACCCAGCCAAGCCTAACAAAAGCGTGCACTGGGGTAAAGAATCCCTGTTTAATAAATGGTACTGGGAGAACTGGTTAGTCCCCTGTAGAAGACCGAAAATGTACCCACATTTCTTACCACTGTCAAAAATCGATTCTCACTGGATAGAAGATTTAAATTTAAGTCATAAAACAAAAATTCTAGAAGATAGTGGAGCAAACGCTTAAATAAGGGCCTGGGAAAAGATTTTATGAGGAAGCTCCCCCTCCCCCAGCAATTGCAGCAACACTAAAAATAAATAACTGGAATTTGATCAAGCTGAAAATCTTTTGCACAGCTAAGGGTAGCACAACCAAAGCCAACAGATAGCCTTCAGAGTGGGAGAAGATTTTTGCATGTTATGAATCTGACAAAGGGCTGATAACTAGAATCTTCAGAGAACTCAAATTGATCAACAAGAAAAGAACAAACAACTCCATTTCTAAGAGGGCAAGAGCCTGGAACAGAAACTTCTCTGAAGATGATAGCTCAATGGCCAACAAACACATAAAAAAATAATCATAATCTTTCATTGTCAGAGAAATGCAAATTAAAAGCACTCTGAGTTTATCACCTAACTCCAGTAAGATTAGCCCACATCACCAAGTCCCAAATCTACATATGTTGGATATGGAGAGAAGGGAACACTTTTGCACTGCTGGTGGGATTGCAAACTAATACAACCTTTATGGAAAGAAGTATGGAGAATTCTATACTGAAAAACTAAAAGTTCACCTTCCATTTGATCCCACAATCCCTTTGCTAGGTATCAACCCAGAAGAATAAAAGTCATTTTACCACAAAGACATTTACACCAGAATGTTTATTACAGCCCATTTCATAATTACCAAGTTGTAGAAGCAATTCAAATGCCCATCAAACTATGAATGGATTAACAAACTGTGGCGTGTGTATAGCATACAATACTATTCAGCCATAAGAAAAGATGTAGATCTTACATCTTTTATGTTTACCTGGATGGGGTTGAAACACATTCTTCTATTAAAGTATCACCAAAATGGGAAAAAAAATCCAATGTACTCAATAGTAATATGAAACCAATATATAAATAATTACACACCCACATGTACGATAAAACACAAATGTAGTCTAGCAAGGGGGAGGGGCAGGAGAGAGGGCGATTAGTGGGAGGAGGGCGGTCATTTGATGGGATCTCA
>CAUYON010105288.1:0-56791 GCA_963573935.1 Arctocebus calabarensis
GGAAGGAGTGAGGGGGTGGGGTCTTGGGGTCTTGGTGTGTGCCACACCTTTTGGGGGCAAAACACGATTGTAAGAGGGACTTTACCCAACAAATGCAACCAGTGTAACATGGTTTCTTGTACCCTCAATGAATCCCCAACAATAAAAAAAAGGAGACAGAGAAAAGCTACCAGTCTTTTTACAGGCTAGCTGAGAACTTGGAAGCATTCCTTCCACTGAAGATACTGTTAGAAACAATTGTAAGTCATCCCATCTTTAAGGGATGGAAAGAATAAAATCTACATCGTGATTGGGATATGTGCTCTCAGCAAGACACAGAGCTGATTGTATCTACCCTAGATATGAGCCCTCATTGTAATGGCAGAAAAAGAGGTTGAGGTCAAAAAGAAACTTCCCCCAAATTAAGCCATCGAGCAGCAAAACTGAGATACAAATTTAAGATTTCTGACCCTACAACTTCACTTATAACCACTATGACATTCCTTTATCAGGAGATGACGAAGCAATGGGAAAAGTCCTGGGTCGAGTTCTGATGCCAACATTGCTCTACCTTGCTGTGTGATGTTGGTAAGCCCTCTCTCACCTCTGGGCCTCAGTGTCTGCTTTTGTACTATCATGGGTTAGATTCAGTGATCTTTCAGGCAGCCTCCCAGCTCTAGAATTCAGGAGATCTAACAGTCTGTGCTTTGCTTGCTTGGTTTATTAAATTGATCACTGGGCTCCTTTGATACTTGGGAGCTTCTGCACGACAGCTCCATCGGATTTCCCTCCAGGAAGGCCTTGCTGTTCAGACTGCTGGGTGTGATCTCAGACACTCCAGGTCTGCCCTAGCTGCAGAGAGCAGCTTAGACCGAGGCTATGCCCTTCTCATGGGTCCCAAACTCAACAACCAGTCAAGACTTGGGTTTATAGACCTGGCCATTTAAAAGCAACATGGAGGTGTCTCTGATGGCAGCTTAACTTTAGAATTCTCCATAGAGGTGCCTGGGGTTATCATTAAGCCTCATACCTCAGCTTTGGCCTCTATAAAATCCCATTTTCTTTCCCTCCCCAAGAGAATCTCCCTAATAAATAACCTGCAACTAAGCTCCACCTGCTTCCCAGAAAGCTCAACCAAGGAAAACCACTCACACAAATCCTATGAAGGTGGCCTTTTCCAGGTTCAATGACTGGGGAAATGAAATGATATGTATTTCACAGTGCCCCTAATTTTACGCAGAATGAAACCAGGATCAGAATGAAGAAGGGTTGTCCTCTATAAGAGAGCAAGAAGTTATAGATCCAGGGTTCAAATTGTAGTTGCCTGACTATTCATCCCAGTAGTCACAGAGAAAATCTGAAATTTTCCATAACAGTTTTGGTTTAATATGATTTGAATTTCTATAGAAATAAAATAAAATGTTATGTTTGCACACTTAGCATTTAGATTTAAATACCTTCTCAAATCAGAGAAGCTTTTTTTATGCTCCAGGTGTCTAACAGGTTTCCTTAGAAAATATACTAAATAACGTTCACCTGCATAATGTACCATTTATACTTTTCAACCAATTCTATGTTTATTCCTACTTTTCTTTTCCTAGTTGTAATTTCCTATATAAATAAAAAAACAATACGTATGTTAACCAACTATTACTATCTGGTATTTCTTACGGAAGGAGAATGTTTTGGATAAGCACTTCTCAAACATAACACTTTATCTCCTAGGAAACTTGACAAAAACACAAATTTCAGAACACTCTCCTCCCAGAAGATTTGAACACTTCCCAGAAAATTGGGATGGAAATCATGACTTTAGTTGGAGCTGCCTAACATATATCAGATGAGATTCTTTTAAAGTTGCATAACAGTGCATTAAGACTGTAGAATTTATCTATTTACTCATTCATTCCTTCTAGAATTTTTTTTGCCTGAAACAAACATTTCACAAGTACTTGCCATGTGCTAAGCATTTATCTAGTCCTTGAAAATTCAGCAACGAACAAAGCAGCCTTTCGTTTTGAGGAGCAGAGTTTATAGTGGGGAGTGGGCCAGGAAAAGCACATGTAGAAAACAGTCTGTCTTCACTAAATGGCATGTTTGTGCAAGTACTTAACAAGTTCCAAGAATGGTGTGTTTTCTACTTGGTTAGAAAGAGTGTTCTTGAGCAGATTATATTTGAAATTACCTGGAAGAAAGCATGAGGATTATTTGTGAAGACTAAGTAGGTCGAGTGTTTCAGGCAGATGAAACAGATTCAGAGGACAGAATATCATGTTTTTATTTTTGAGGTACCAAGGGCAGGACCAATTCAAGTACTTGAGATATTGCAAGTTCCAAGATCACATCATGCAAATTGAAAGCAAAGTATTAGTGTATCATTCATGGCAACTTAGATACACAAGTATCATACAATTCTGGAAATGAGATAACCGCTGCTCTATGTGAATTGCAATGCTTTTTAAAATGTTTGTATAAAATCAAATGCTAGGCAGGTGCATCAATTTTGAATTATGTCTACATCTTAAGCATGATGTTAAGAGTTTAACAAATATAAATGTGCTCTGTAGAGGGGAACAGGCCACAAAATCCTCCTCTCCTCAGGGAGTTCCCAGTCCAGATTTATAGGCATTCTCTCCACAATGCTAAAACACACACACACACACAGGAGACTCTCTGTAGTTGACCACATCCCTACATTGACCAACTCCTTAAGTTGGCCTAATTTTCATAGAACGGACAATACACTACATGTAGGTTTCAGTATAGTAGGCCTATTTCCCTATGTTGACCAACCTCTGTATGTTGATCTCTTTGTTACGGTTGCCTGGGTGGTCAACTCACAGAGGTTTACTGTATTATCTTACTCAATAATTCAATAAGGAAAGCACCTTTATCACTATTCTTCAAGTGAAATACATGAGGCTCAGAGAGGATATTGTACTTTAAAAAATGTCATATCTCTTAGGGGTGGTAACAAGGATTATAATCATAATAAGCATCTAAAAAAGTAAAAGAGTAAAACATGGACGTGCTTGTTGCATCTTTATACCATCAGTCTTATTTTTAGGATGACAAGCTTAGAATTCCAAAAATGCTAAATCAAAATAAATATAAAATAAAAAGATTATAGTCAATGGTATCTTGCAATGAGGATATAAATAAATGTGTTATATATTTATTGTGATGATTATTGCAAACATATGTTATTTGATGTATACATTAGTCTATGCACAATAGACGATAATTATTTTTGTTTTAAATATTACCTTCTAGTTATTGTTGTTATTATTAGTGCTGTAAGCAACTTATGATCATAGTTTATAGAAATTTTTAAGTTATATGACACTTTCAAAATATCATTCTGCATTATATTGTACTAGCATTATCACATAGACTAGTATAAAAATAAGAAAGCAAAAATACCTTCTGCTTAAGAAACTTTCAAACACCATACAACTAGTGAGTAAAAACTATGAAATTAAAAACACTATCATGACTCTCTCCTTGCAGCTATAATTCAGCAGATTTATCTGCCCAAACCTCCCACCAGCAGTAAATAGGAGATTTATAACACAAACACACATGTGCACATGCTCTTACACACACAAACACAACTGTTTCAACACTTCATGGGATTTACACACACAAACACAACTGTTTCAAGACTTCATGGGATTATCAAGAAATACAGGATTTAAGAAATCAAAATCTCACAAAGACAAGGAACATATTGAGATGAGCCCATGCCTTTCCTCTCAAGGCATCTGCTGGTAACCAAACTGCAGGGTCCTAGATTCTGAAAAGTCAAACAAAAGCTGCTTCAAAGAAGGTCAGAGAACTCAATAAAATTTTTGGCAATTGGGATTGGGGAGATAAAACTTGGAATTTGTATGTCCAAGAGTTTTCAAAGTAACAAAAGTACCAGAGAGGAGTGAAGAACTCAGCAAGTTCTGAGTGTGTGAACTCAACACACTCTCCATATTTACCTTAGGGGCATTTGCCATTGTTTCTGAGGCCAGCACCAGGGGACACTGAATAGAGAAAAGGAGCATCTGAGAAGATGAGAGACTATGCAGAGCTTTGGAGAGCCTCACAAAACTATGTATACAAAGAAATGTGAGTCCACACAATAAAGAGAAACCTTATATTTATATAAACACCCAAGCTCATGGTTTGAACTTTTGAAAGTGTTCACACTGATAGGAAAGCAGAAATGAACACAGTTAAGAGATGGGAGTCCAAATTTTATATAGTCCCAGATAGCAGTTTTGTGATCTTCCCCCTCCTTTAATGGTCTAGCAAAAATTTACATTAAATAAAATGACCTATGGAGGCAGATAGTATTATCCAACATCTCCATAACATTTCTATAGATGACATCTAGAGCTCAAGTATAAATTACATTCCAATCCTGGAAGAGTCCAAGAGGGAGGAGGAGATGGAGGAGAAGAAAGAAATAAACTCATAGATTCAGATACTGAAGTTATCAGAAATGGACTCTAAAATTGCTATGACTTATATGTTCAAAAACATAGATGACAAGATATAAAACCTCACCAGAAAAAGAAAATCAATAACAAAGAAGCAAACAGCAATTACAGAATTCAAAGATTCTTCTTGAGACTAAATCAGAGTAAAAGGAATCAGATTTGACCTCCCACTTGAAACCACTTTTCAAATGAACAAATATATGAGAAAAGATGATTCAAGACATTGGATATCAAGAAATAAAGAACAGTGATACCTAAGACATGAACAATAAAAAACTCAGAAGAAAGTATGAGAAAACTCTTACTGGTATCTGCCTAGGGAAAGAATTATGAAGAAAACCCCATTGGCATTTGCAGCAACAACAAAAATCAAGAAATAGAATCTGATTAAGTAAAAAGCTTCTGTACAAGCTAAGGACATAATCAATAAAGCAAACAGACAACCTTCAGAATGGGAGAAGATATTCACATGACAAAGAACTAACAACTAGAATTTACAAAGAACTCAAACAAATTAACAAGGGGAAAAGAACAAACAACTCCATTACTCACTGGACAAGAGACATGAGCTGAATCTTTCCCAAGAGAACAGATGAATAACTAACAAACACATGAAAAAACAATGCTCATTGTCCCTAATCATCAGAGAGATGGAAATCAAAACCACTTTAAGATATCACCTAATCCCACAAAGAATAGCCCACATCACAAGGTCCCAATATTGCATATGCTGGCATGGGTGGAGAAAGAGGGGAAAACCAATGCCCCAGCAGGGGAATTGCAAACTACATAGAGTTTACAAGGCAGAGTCCTAGAAAAGATAGCGCTATATAGAGTTTACAAGGCAGAGTCCTAGAAAAGATAGCGCTACCCACAGAATGATGAGTAGAACTGTGCATATCTGCAGGGTACTCCCACTTCGAGTATTCAACATAGAACTAATCAATACATACACTGAAGAAAATTACCTAAGATGTCTGGGAAGAAATAACCTGATAAAAGGGAGAAAATTATTTGGAACTTATGCAAAGACTGGAAACAGTGCCTGTGCCCACTCAACAGACTGGCAAATCTGGGCATTGGACGTGAAAAGATTAACTGTGCACTGGTATCAGTTCCAGGGAAAGATTCTAAATACCTCACCCAGCACACCTTGGGTCAGGCCAATTTCTATGACTTGCACAAGTCTGGTCATCTAGAACGCTACAAGAAGTAGGTTTATTACTTAAAAATAAGCAGCAAGAGACAACAGAAGCCTGGGATTCATGACAAGCCAATCTCCCAAGTGCTGGGAAAGTTCCTCAGGGCAGATGGAGTTATATCATGGGAGCAACGTGGCTTGCTAGGCTGAACATTGTAGGGCATTCTGTTTCAAGTGGAACAGCTACTCTAGCCAGTTAACTTTACTTAGGATGTTGCAACCTGAATACATTTTGTGGTTATTCTTGAGACTACAAGGGAGAAAGAGGGAACAAATAAGGTCGATGTAAGATAACCAAAGAACTGTCCTGCATTGGGTAGAATATTAAGAAGTATCTTGTCAAGGTTGCGGGGAAGAACTTAATCTAGACTAAAGGTAGAAAACATTCTACATATTTATCAAGATATGAATGAATAAACAAACTGTGGTTACATCCATACAATAAAATACTGCTCAGCACTAAAAAACGATGAACTGTTGTTATGCAGTAACAAAATAGGTAGGCCAAGTAAAAGAAGACAGCCAAAAAACAGTACACATCAACAAACAAAATGTGAACAACCCAGTTTAAAGGTAAGCAAAGGATTTGAGTCGACATATTTCCAAAAAGATATACAAATGGTTATTAAGGGCAGGAAGATGCTCAACATCACCCAGGGAAATTCAAATAAAAACCTCAAGGAGATACCACTTCACATTTATTAGAATGACTGTCATAAAATGAGAAAAAAACAGAAAATAATAAATGTTTGCCACTAGATAGAGAAATTGGAGCCCTTTTGCCTTGCAGATAGAATGTAAAATGATTCAGGCACTGTGGTAAATAGTATGGTGGTTCCTCAAAATAAATAAATTAATTAAATTAAAATTAGAATTGCTATGTGATCCAGTAATTCTCCTTCTGGGAAAAATGTGGAAATCAGGGACTTGGACTGATATTTGTGAACCAATGTTCATAGACCATTAACTCAAATATCCATTGCCAGATGAATGCATAGACACAAATGTGATGTATACATATGTACAATGAAGAATCATTCAGTCTTAAAATGAGAATGAAATTCTGACACATGCTGCAACCTGATTAAATACTGAAGCCATTATAGTAAGTGAAAGAAGCCAGACACAATAGGGCAAATACATGAAGTATCTTCTATGAATAATCAAACCCATAGAAACAGAAACTAGAACAGAAATTATTGGAGGGAGGAGGAGGAGAGAATGAAGAGTTAGTATTCAACAGATACAGAGTTTTTCAGTTTAGGACGATGAAAATTCTAGAGATAGATAGTGGTTATGGATGCAAAATAATGTAAATGCACTCAATGCCACTGAATGCTACACTTCAAAATGCTTAAAATGTCAAGTTGTATGTTGTATTTATTTTGCCACAAGAAAAACAGTAAAAAGGAAAGAATAGGTACTGTATGGTTAAATTTTTATACATTCTAGAAGTTGCAAAATAGTCTCTTGTGACACAAAGCATGTAAGTGTCTCCCTGATGGTGGCAGAAACAAGGGACAACAAATAGGGATTGCCAAGGGGCACAAGAAAACTCAGGAGAGGAAGCCCCTCTGTGTTCTTGATTTTTGATGCTGGTGTCAATAGTGTCAGATATGGCAGTATCTATCAAACTGTACACTTTAAATGTGTGTAATTTATTATATACTTATCTATATTATCCCTAAACAGAGCTTTAAAGTAAATTTTTAAAAGGAAATTATGATATTAAATCATACAAAGTTTAAAACAATAGAGAAGTTGAAATTGAGATGAGACACAGATGAAGAAGCATTAGTTAAGTAAGGGAACATAAGCAAGAACAATCGAAAGAATGAATAAATTTTAAAAGAGAATAAGAAGTCTAATATACATGATGGAAACTCTAACCATATAAATAGTTTTTTCCTTATAATTGGAGTTCCAAAAGAGTAGGAAAAAAGATGTTGTGATAAGAAGAAACAATGCTAAGAATTCTTTAAAATTATAAAAAGAATTAATCAAGCCACAAATTTAAAAATTCTACAAACTCCAAGTAGGATTCATTCCAAGAAAATAAAATGTACACACATCAGAATAACACTGATGAAACCCACAAGGAAGAGAAACTCTTAAAAGAAGTCAAAGAAAAAAGATATTTTATATTCATAATGCTGTCCCAACAGAAATGATGGAAACTAGAAGACAATGGAATATAATTGTTAAAGTTCTAAGGAAAAGAAATGCAGCAACAAAATATAAAAACAGAAACAGCAAATATGTGGTATGTGTATAGAGAGATTAATGTATGTATATTATATATTAATAGCTATAGATGATTAGTATTATAAGTATGTTAATACTAAAACTGATGAATATAATATAGATAAAAGCATCAGAATTTATATTTGTTCTTAGAATATTCACCAAAATTACTCAGATGTTGTGCCATAAAGCAATTTCCAAGAAATATCAAAAGACGGAAGTCATACAGAGTATGCTTTATAATTACAGTGGAATTAGGTTGAAGATGAACATCTAAAATAGATAGGTAGAAAATTTCAAACTATTTGCTGTTAAACAGCATTTATCAATGAGTTGGATGATACATCTTCAGGGTCCAGAGTGCTAACCAAGACACCATGGAAACACAGCCCTATTTTCAAAAATCATAACACAAAGGATTTGCGTTTAAAATATACGAGGAATAAATACAAATCTATAGAAATAGATGAAATAAAATGATGAAAATACTGCACACATCAAGATATCTTAATATTCAGTAAAAGAGATGATGAATTTACCTTTACTAGTCTTCAGGGGAATGTAAGTTAAACCAAGGTGTGGTGCTACTTCTGTCAATATAGCTGAAGTTTAAATATCCATTAAAGTTAAACGTTGATGAGTATGTGAGATCTGTCATGCATTGCTGATAGACTATAAATCATTACGACTACTTTGAAAAACTGGTATTTCCTACTAAGTTTGAAAATACATACTCTATGGCCTTGCAATTCCATCTTTAAATATATAAGACCTAAATGTGTTCAACAAAAAGACGCGTACTAAAATGTTCAGTAGCAGCACTAGTTGTAAATGACAAAGACTGGAAAAAGACCTACATTTTTATCAGTTGTGAATTGGACAAACAAATAAAAAAATCATAGTATATTTATAAGAAACACTATGTTTTTCAATATGTAACAATGTGCAAAAATGTGAATAAATCTTAAAACTGTTAAGTAAAAAAATCATAAAGCATCTATACTGTATGATTTCAGATATGGTGGCACTTTATGTATGTCATACATCATGAAAATTAGTACTTAAAAAACAACTTTCTGGCTCCATACCATGTCTTTTTGTCTTACCTTGTGGTTCCTTGAAGTTCATTTGCACACGTGCCTAAATATAGGAATGAGGCATCACAAACATTAACTCATGGCCTACGTAGCTTCAGTATGCTGTATATTCCGTCAGCGGAAACAGTGAACTCTGCATATAATGTGGTTCCTGTCCTCATGGGGTTTTTAGTATACTTGTAGAGGGTTTTGTAAACTAACAATAAAAGTGAAAGTACACATATCAAATAAGATATAAATATATAGTCATAGCAGTTAGTAATCACTTATATGAGGTACAAGGAAAGAAGCCTTTAAAAAGAAGGCACTTATGTTTTGTGAGGAAAAATTTATAGTTTTGCCAACTGTAGTGCTCCCAACACAAAGGATAAAGATTTGAGGTGATGGATGTGCTGGTTACCTTGATTTGATCAATACACATTGTACACAATATGCATTGAGTATTGAAATATCACAAATGCCTCATCAATTGTATAATTATGTCAATTAAAATAAAAAATAAAATACTTTTCTTAAATTAACACTATACCATATGCAAATATAACTTCAATGATTCATAAGTTTTCACAGATACCAAAAATAATTTATAAGTTAAATGCCATTTTACTTTTGATTTGTCAAAAACCCCTTTAAAACAACTGCTACACAGAAACTAATAACATATAATGCTAGATGATTACCATTATCAATATACACTTTTAAGCAGTAAGATAGAAAGAAATTATGCTTTAAATCAAAAAGTGAGCATTTCATTGCAATAATAATTTCTTGTTAATTAATTTGATGCAAAGTGACCATTAAAACATAGATATGCTATTATGATATGCTATTATGTGGAATAAGAGCATATCAAAACTTTGGTTAATTAAAATTTACATTTATAAACTGTTTAAGCTATGTTAGATGCAGAAATATCAAGTTTGTAATTGCAACAATTTTATGTATGTTGGTAACAATTTTATATGTACAGATAATCTGTACTTATATAGTGCACGATGATCAGAAGTCTGGTATAGGGAAAAATTTGGACTTTACATGTAATATAGAAAGATGAGATATATCAGGAGTGGGTGGACTTTTATAGAAACCTTAAAAGTCATAAAAGTGCTGCCTGAGGTCTTTTGGAAATCACTTCCTCCAGGGACAGGCATGATGTCCAGAACTTTAGTCATTAAAGGGTAGAAAGCTTGCAGAAATGGATGTACATGTACATATTTTATAACCATATTTTAATCTTCATGACTTTTCTTGTTTTGTTTTGTTTTTTAGACAGAGACTCATGTTGGCATCCTGGGTAGAAGCTGTGGCATCATAGCTCACAGCAACATCAAACTCTTTGGCTCAAGTGATCTTTGTGCCTCAGCCTCCTGAGTAGCTGGGAATACAGGTGTTCACCACAACACCAGGCTATTTTTAGAGACGGGGTCTTGTTCTTGCTCAGGCTGATTTCAAACTCCTGAGCTCAAGCAATCAACCCACCTCTGCCTTCCAGAGTGCTAGTATTACAGGCTTGAGTCACCTCCTGGCCCTAATCGTCATGACTTTTGGTAGCAATCATGTTTCAAGGTAGCCAAAGGGTTTCTGAATCACAAATCAAATGCTTCTCTAATAATTTATATCCACATCAATAGAATTACGGTCTCTAATTCTAATTAGAAAATGATAACCATTAAATGTGTTCTAGTTTTCTAAAAATTAGTACTTTAATTAATACTTTATGTTCTGTGTGTATCCTTTCTTTAAAAAACAAAATTTATCAGAAAAGGGAAAAAAGTTCTCCCAATTCTACCTTCTTGAACAAAATGCTCACTTAAAAATTAAATGAGACAACATATCCAAAGACATTGATGAATTTAAAGGAATAAAAATTGTGTAAATGGAATTATGTAAAATTTCAGAGCAGTAAGGAATTTGAGAAGTTACCCTGTCAAATGCCAAAATTTTACAAAGTTGGAAATGAATGTCCTAAACAGGGTATCTACCTACCCAAAGCCCCACAGCCTCTTAGGGATAGATGCGAGCCCAAGATCTTGGCCCTGAATTCCAACTTCTGTGTTGCCGCTCCACTGAATTCAACTTCTGGTGTTGAATTATAGCATGAAGTTCTCAATAGCCTCTTTATAAATATTTATAACCACCTGGAGCTCAGATCTCCCCTGGAGCAAGAGTCTCTCGGCTCCACCATATCCCTCCTTGCTTTCTCCCCTGTAGCAGCAAACAGGGTCATTTCATTCACAAGCTGAGTGCAGAGGTCTCTGCACAGATCCCAGAACAGGGTTTTAAATGGGACAAACAGGAGGATCTAATGCAGAGCATTGCAAGATTCATTAAATGCTGCTGTTCTAGCAATTAAAACCGTTAATAGAGGTAAATAAATTTACTCATTCTCCATGTAATGTATGTGATGTGGAGTAATTAGTACTTTATTTCATTGCTTGAAATTGGTATCCATTAATTCTCTTGCCAGATAATTTGTTCCACGTATTTAAAGATTTTTTTCTCTTCTAATTCTGTTATTACCTTTGACCAATAATTTTTAAACACAATGTAATTAAATAACTAAAGCTGTGGCACGTCATAGTTAGTAAGTACAGTTATCAGCTTTTTTTTTTTTTTTTTTTTTTGGTCAGTTCTGTAATTGAATACACTATCTCTGTTGTATGTCTGCTGGGTTAGGATGGATGTATCACTGCTCCCTTTTTGATGACTATCCTTGGTTTCCAAATTAAAAAGAAAAAAAGAAACTCCCTTAAACAGTGATAGTAAGAAAGGCATCCCTCTTCCCGCTACTCAAAAGCACAAAGCCCACCCAGTGCTCCTTGGTTCTTTCCCGTCACCTTCTCTTCCCTGGTCTCCACTTCAGCCTCCTGTACCTCATTCTTCTCTTCCTCACTTAGCGCACTCCTCAGGGGATAGGCTCCCCTCCCAGTCCTCCCTCAGCTCCTGTTATCCTTCCCACAACCTATGTAAGAATCATTTGCCCCCTGTACATCACCAAATACTCACTGTATTCAGGTTCCAAACACTTTAGTGGAAATGTCGTGGTTGACATGATGAACAGAGGCCTTGACCTCATGGCACTCAGAGTGGAAACAAGCAGAGGTCATATTTCAATCTTTAGAATCATACAACATACTACAAAGTAGAAATACAGGGCAGCATAAAAAATACCGCAATATGTTTGCAGTATTCTGATTATGTATGAAGTATAAACAAGCACACAAAAAATGGAACAGTTGAATTTTCTTCAAACAATGTTTATGTACAGATACAAAATATTCTAGAGTCAACTCAGCGTGTGAATGACTGCTATCCCCGTGACTCTCTCCAGACCCATGTAGAAAATTCTGGGCGGGGCAGCGCCTGTGTCTCAAGGAGTAGGGCACTGGCCCCATATCCTGGAAGTGGTGGGTTCAAACCCGGCCCCTGCCAAGAAAACTGCAAAAAAATATAATAAACTGTTAGAAAAAAAAATTTAAAAAACAGTATTTTCTTTCTCTGTAGTTGCCCTAAAACCCCACAACTTTCTCAGACCTCACTATTAGACTTTCACTCAAGTTGAGGAGTGGTCAGGTGCGGTGGCTCATGCCTGTAATCCTAGCACTCTGGGAGGCCAAGGTAGAAGGATCCTTGTGACCAGGAGTTTGAGACCAGCTTGAGGAAGAGCAAGACTCATTTGTACTAAAACTGGAAAAATTATCTCAGTGTTGTGCTGGGCGCCTTAAGTCCCAGCTACTGGGGGTGCTGAAGTAGGAGGTTTACTTGAATTCAAGAGTCTGAAGTTTCTGTGAACTAGGTGGATCCCACTGCACTCTAGCCTGGGTGATAGAATGAGACTTTATCTTAGGAAAAGAAAAATTAATTAATATCAAAAGTAAAGCTCATGAGTTTGGCTAAAGTTTAAGGCACATTGGTTAATGTGTCCTGGTTGGAGTGTGATATTCTTGTCTTTCCCAAGGTTGTACTCACTCCTCACAAGATGAGCAGAAAACCTGCCTAGCAGCAGCATAGCCATCATTTCTCCTTTCCTAATGAAACCTTTCTCTATCTGTTCGCTCCTGGATACTACGACCAGCTTCCTACTGTGCCCCTTGAATGCTGTGCCATTGTAAATCAGTGTTTGCCAAATGTGGCTCCAAATAGCCTGGAGGTCATTTCAAAATGCAATTTTTATTCAGTAGAGATTATGCTTCTAACAAATTCCCAGATGATGTCAACTCTTCAGGTCTGAGGACTAGATAGATAGATAGACAGACATCTATCTCTCTATATAAGTATACATAAAATATATGTGTATATTATATTTTGTATATATTTATTGTATCATGTATATATACATAAAAAATATAAATTGTATATATACTTACATTCTTTTGTGTATATATATACATATATACTATATATATATATATATATATCTTTTTGAGACAGTAGCTCACTTTGTCATCTAGCCAGAGTGCCATGACCTCAGCCTAGCTCACAACAACCTCAAACTCCTCGGCTCAAGTGATCCTCTTACCTCAGCCTCTCAAGTAACAGGGGACTACAGGTGCCTGCCACAATGCCCAGATAATTTTTCTATTTTTAGTAGAAACAGATCTCAGTCTTTTTCAGGCTGGTCTTGACCTCCTGAGCTCCAGAGATCCTCCCACCTCAGCTTCCCACAGTGCTAGGATTATGAGCAACTACGTCCAGCCTGAGGACCATATTTTGAGTTAGTGAAGTTACAGAGAACAAAGAGATTAATCTCAATGACAAAAATTTAGGATATTTATTGGTTTCATAAGAGCTACCAAATTAGGGTCAAGGCTAGAGGTATCTGCAATTTGATTTAAAACCATACATATTGACCAGGACTTTCAGAAGTTCTAAAAATTTCTAAGATGTTTCCTAACACTGTCTAATTTGGGTCTTATTTCTAACTCCATGGCAGCATATGTCACTAAAGAAGTAACAAGGACATTACCAATAGGAAAGTCTGACCAAGGCAACCTCCACCATAAGTTCAAGTTTCCTTCTGCATCCTGTACCAGATTAATACCGAAATCACTTCTTCAATTTACCATCAGTAGATCAGATGTGAATAATTCAGGGCAATAGGAGAAGTTCAGTTATTCTCAACTTTTTTTTTAAAGCTAAGTAAATGCAAATAATAGAGAATTATAACTGTCTAATTTTCAAGAATAGAGGAGAAAATATTGACCATTGAGCTTTGACTTCAAATCCCATCAATTAAATGGGAAATCTCTAATGACTGTCCAATTCTAACTGAAGTTTGCTCAATGAAATCCTCAACTGGCCTGAATTCCCTCCATTCCCAAAATCTACCGTTTTTGTTTTTTTTTTCTACTTCTAATTCTGGGACAACAAGGAGATGGTGAACTCCAGGTCCAGCAGCTCAAGTCCAAAGTGTGACCTTCCACTTGTGACAGATGTGGGAAAGAAATGCTCATGGCCCTGACAAGAGTACAGCCATTCTGAGAGATAGCTGGTGAGAAAAAGCTGGCCAGAAACCAAACTACATGATCACTGCAACCCACCTTCCTATCCCCTGGAATGCTTCAAGGAAGATGTTCCTGGGAAACAAAAGAACCTTAACTTTCACTCTGGCCCTGGCTGGCAGCCAATTAAGGGAATAACTCCTAGAGTTGCTCTAAGTACAAACTTAGAGCATCCCTCTCCAAAAGGGATGAAATCCCTTTGGAAACCACCTCTCCCACAGTCAATCCTACCTATAAAGGATAATAAAAGCCCCTTTTATTTTTCAGAAGATGTCTGGGGGAAGGTAGCCACATTACACCTCTGTCCTGTGAGAGTCTCTTTCCTGGAAAAGCCGAGGTCCGTCATCCATTGCGCAATACTATCCTAACAAAGAAGTTATCTCCCTGTTGACAGCCTCATCCTTTCTTGATAAATCCTGGGAGTTATCCCATAAGGAATATTTATTTTCCTTCAGACTTGAAGTGACCCTTATGATTCTCCAGTAAAGAATCCGTGGCTTTTAGTGTCTGGTCTTATTTCTTCTACTTTTAGGATTTTAATGGAAAAATATTTCAGTGAAAGGTGTATTTTATTAGCAATGAAGCAGATATAGTCTCTGTTTCTTAATAAATAAGTGCTATTACAAAAGTTTTCAAATAATCATGATATACATTTTTAAGTATATGTGTATATTTAAAAGATACATATATACTTAAATATATATGATTATTTAATTATAATTAAATAATTAAAAGAGAAAATATTTACATATAGAGAAATATCTCTACAAATGGAACAGGTTTTCAGAATTTTGTCTGACACCAGTTAGAGATGATGGAACTCACTTATAGGAGATGATGGACCTCTCCTCTGTGGAGAGGTCAGCTCCACAGAATAGAGACTGGTACAGACCAAAGGTAGAGTTGGATCATCAAAAGACAGAAAGAACTATGATGGTTCAGAATAGCAGCAGATGGTGGGATTGCAAACTAATACAGCCTCTTTGGAAAGAAGTATGGAGAATCTTCAAATAATCCAAAAGAGACCTCATTTGATTTCACAATCCCATTCCACTCAGAAGGAAAAAAAATTATCATAAGGACATCGGCACTGGATTGTTTATCACAGCTCAATTTACAATTGCTAGGATGTGGAATCAACCCATGAATGGATTAATAAACTGTGATATATGTATACCATGGAATACTATTCAGCCATAAAAAGAAGGAGACTTTACATCTTTTGTATTAACCTGGATAAAGTTGGAGAACATTCTCTCCAGCAATATCCCAAGAATAGGAAAGCAAGTATCTAATGTATTCAATACTAATATGAAACCAGGAGATGAACTAATACATACCTACACAAGAGAAAAACTCAATTTACAAGAGAAAAACTCAAGTCAGAAAGAGGGGGAAGTAGCAAGAGTGTAGAGGGAAGGAGGAAGTGGGATTAGTAAGCTCCCACCTAATGGGTATAATCTAATGGTATACGACACACCTCCTGGGTGAGAGGCACAACTACAATAGGGACCTTACTCAACAAATGAAAACATTGTAACCTAATCATTTTAACCCTCATTTTAATCTGAAATTTAAAAATAATTGAGAAGATAACAATAGAGTGGACCCATAGTAAGGTCCAACCCTACCGTTCACCAATTAATTACCTGGCCACTAAGGAAAGGTGAACTTCTTTGTCTCTGAGGGATATTGATTATACTGTTTTTTTCCTCTACCACTTATTGGTATGTGCTCACATGAAAAGATACTAGATTTCGTATAACCAAGAATAGAAAAGAGTTTGTTTTGCATGTATTACTGGGCAAGGTAAGGATAAGTGTGTGTATAAGGAAAGGTACAGAGGCATATTTAAGGTGCTAGAATCTGAGACTAACACCATCCAATAAAATGTTGGGCAGTAATGGATATGTTCAAAATGATGTAACAACTGAATGCTTGACATTTTGGTACTGTGAGTGAGAAACTGAATTTTACATTTAATTTAATTTAATTGTAATTAATTTAAACTTAGATACATATGGCTACTGGCTACTGTAAGGGAGCACAAACTTTCAGGCTGCAGAACTTTCCCAAATGAGAATTATAAAGGATCTTCTTTCAACTTCTATTTTTCTCATCAGTCTATCATCACTGTCATTCCCCAACTCTCCAACTCTTTCCCATAGGTATGTGTGGAAAACAAAGGGAATTTTAAAAATTGCAGTCACCTGAGACAGTAAATAACAGTAGGGACAAAAAATAAACTAATTGAAAAAAGCTTCAAATGCATTATCTAGGGAATGATATGCTCATAGGGGCTTTGCAAAGCTCTGATATAGCCCTAAGAATCCAGAAGACTCCTGATATCAAGAGGTTAACTTAATTATTTCAAATGAGGTAGCAGGTTGATATTAAGACCAGCCTCAATCTCACACCTTGATGTTCAAATCACATCACACCATGGTGCCACATATACGGGCTAGATAAGCATCATCCAGTAGGATTATGGGCATACCCAGCACTGTGCAGACATCCCAAGAACGAATGAGCAGGCCCTACATTCTAGACTGGGGCTGATCTGGAAGCTTACAAGCATGATATGTGGTTAAATCAAAGCTCTCCACTCCTGGGCTGACTGTTAAAGTTATGCTTCAGCATACACAAAAAGCTTGAGAAATATTGTAAGAATTATTTGTTTCATACGTTTTAAAATATCTGTATAATTACTAGTTGACCACTGAGCTAAAAGAGCAGAGACATCAGTGAAGACACACAATAAAGAGCACAGACTTTACAGAAGTAGTTCAGAAAACAATTAGTCACTAAACAAGCAAAGAACAGTAAAATCAAAAAACTGCAGAACTTCTAAATGGTTCTAAGAAGATTTGATGTACAGTGTTGCCAAATTACATTATTTAAAATATCCAGTTATCAACGAAAAAATATAAAACATGGAAGCAAACAGGAAAGGCTGGCTAATGCACTGGCACAAAACACAGCAAAAGGTTTATTGTTATAAAAGTATGTACAAGAGACTTTAAAAAAAACATCAAAAGAACTAAAGGCAAGTATGAGAACTATGTTTCACAAAATAGAGCAATAAAACATGAATTTTAAAAATCAAATAGAAACTGGTGTTGAAAAGTATGATAACTGAAATTCAAACTTTACTAGCCAGATTTGATATTAGATCTGAGCAGAAAAGAGAAAGAATCAGTGAACTTTAAGAGAGATCAATTGAGATTATTCAAAGGAATAAAAAGAAAAACTAAGAAAGAAAAGTGAACACATCCACAGAGACAAGTGGCATACTACTAAACAAAAGAACATGCAAAATGAAAATCACAGATAAAGAACAAAAAAGAGAGTGAGAAAGAAATGGACAAAAGGTATATAAAGAAATAATGACAAGAAACTTACCAAACTTAAAAATAAAAACTTTATTCAATACATAAAAGAAGCTTGGGTATAAGATCAACTTAAAGAGAATCACATATGGACATCATAATTAAACTATTAAAAGGAAAAGATAAGGACAGGTGCAGCAGCTCACTCTGGGAGGCTGAGGGAGGTGGAATGTCTGAGTTCACATGTTCGGGACCAGCTGAACCAGAGCGAGACCCTGCCTCTAAAAATAACCAGGTGTTGTGTCAGGCGCCTGTAGTCCCTGCTACCCGGGAGGCTGAGGCAAGAGAATTGCTTGAGCCCAAGAGTTAGAGGTTGCTGTGAGCTATAATACCACAGCACTCTACCAAGGTGACAAACTGAGACCCTGTCTCAAAAAAAAAAGGAAAGAAAGAAAATTGACATAAAGTAAAGAAAAAAGAAAAAGATAATTGAGCACAGCAAAACAGAAGTTACTTATCATATATAAGGGACCCTCCCTCAGTAAGATTAACAGAAGATATTTAATCAGAAACTATGGAGGCCAGCAGGCAGTAGGATGGCCTATTCAAAGTAGCGAAATAAAGATTGTCAACCAAAAATGTGGTATCCTATCCTTCAAAACTGAAAAATAAATTAAAACATTTCCAGGTAAACAATAACTAACAGAATTTTTGTCAAGAGTCTGACCCAAAGAAATACCAAAGGAACCTGTTAAACTGAGATGAAGGCGCCGTAGACTAATTCAAACCTACCTCAAGAATTACCTTATTTGGTTGTGTATAATGTGCACCCACGTCTTTGCTCCAAACTTTTAGGGCAAAAAAAATCTCATTTTTAATTTTCAATTCAAATTTTTATTTGTTTATATTTAAGTATGTGTTTTTTGTATTATAAAAGCATTTTTAATATATTGTGGTACAAAAATTTTATGTAACAAATAATTACAAAACACAAGAATAGATACAGGCTGCAAGAAATTTTACATACTGGTAACCAACTTACAACATTTAGGCACTATACAAGGCCAAGAGCTCTTAATCATTATCTATATCATAAGTATCATCTTCTTCAATTTCTAAATTACCAGCATCTTATGAAGTGTTATCACTTTCCTCATCCTAGCAAATTTTATCATTCTCAGTTCCATCCACAACATTGTTGATACTACATTTTTTAAATGATTTCACAAACACTTCCTTCTTGGTACAGTTTCATGATCTTAGGATTCAATCACAAACCTGGGTGATGGATGTTTTCTTGATACTGCCTGTAGGTGTTAAATCATTACCAGTTCACTGCATTCATGACAGCCTCTGCATTAGGACCTTAAATGGTGTATTTACTGACACATCAGGAAGTTGTTGCTGCTCTTACTTGGCTGAAAATGCTTTCATTGCAAGTTAATTGTAGGTTCAGCAATAACTACTACTAATTACTATATTCCAAAGTATTAATTTGCAAATAGATATTGTTATTGCTTTCTAGAGTTACAGTTACACATAAATTAAAAAATTATTGTTATTGCTTCCTAGAGTTACACTTACACATAAATTAAAAACATTTATATAAATATGGGATTAGTAATACCTATTTAAAATGCACACACTTATTTTTCCCTCAAAACATTGGGGGGAAAAGTCCACATTATAAACAGAAAAATATTATGAAGAATATTGGTTACATTAAATACATAGATAAATAATTTTTGTTTGTGGCTCTTTCTATTTTACTTTTAAAACAACATCATAAAACAATGATTATAAATATTTGTTGATGGACAATAATACTACAAAGGAGAAAGTACTAAGTGGAGCTAAATAGGAACAAAGTTAGTATATACTATAGAAATTAATCTGTTATTACTTTGATCTAGAGAAATGAATGTCAAGGCATTAATAGTAATCCCCAGGGCAACAACTAAGAAAATAACTCAAAAGTACCTAGGAAAAGAAATAACAAGAGAAATAAAATATTATTCCAGCAAATATCTACTTAACTTATAAATAAGGAGAAAGAAAGACATAAAATGTAACATATAGAAAAAAAACAAGAAAATGATGTAAACAAATTTTACTTTGTCCATAATTACATTAGTGATAAATTGATAAAATGTTTATAAAGAAAAACAGAGAATGGCAAAATTAAAAAGAAAAGCATGATCCAACTATATGCTTTTATACAATAGAAACACATGAGATAAAATGCACAAATAGGTTAAAAGTAAAAATACAGAAAGAGCTATGATGCAAACAGTGATCAAAAATGCAACTAGATAATTATGTTAACATTATACAAATTAGACTATCTACTTTGTGATGTACAGAACAATGACTGTAGCAAAAAAATTTCCACATTCTAATCACCAGAACTTGTGGATATAACAAAAGTGACTGAAGAGAAAGAGGGTTAAAGTCACAAGAAGAACTGTGATGAAACAGCACTGGTTGGAAAGATGTGCATTTAGGATGGAGGAGAAGCCACTCCAAGGAAACCAAACATTCTTTAGAAGCTGGAAAGGTGAAGAAAAAAGGATTCTCCCCTGAAATTTCACAAATGATCACAGCACAAATGAAACTTTAATACTCATGTGGGACTTCTGACTTCCAAAACTGAAATATAACAGCATTGGGTTGCTTTAATCAATTAGGTTTGAGATAATGTTTCCAGAAGCAGCCAAAGATGAATATAGATTTATATAACTATAGAATTATAACTGGAGATATTTTATAATGATAAAAGTGCCAATTATAAACACATATGTATGAATCAACAGAATTCCAAAATACATAAAGCTAAAACTGAGAAAACTAGAGAGAAAATCTAACAGTACAATTTGAGGTTTATGTACACCACCTTCAATAATAGTTAGAAAATAAGAGAAAACAGGCTACTTGAGTAACACTGTAAACCAACTTAGCAAAACAGAGTCTATACTGCATTCCACTCAATAGCAGTAGAATATCTATTTTTCTCATATAGTCCAGATACCAGGCCATAAAACATGTTTTAAGAAGTTTAACAAAATCATACAAAATATGTTCTCTGAACACATAGAATACAACTAGACATCAATAACAGCAAATTTTTGAAATTTATAATATATAGAAACCTCACCATACACTTTCTAATAACCAACGGGTCAAGAAGGAACTATGGAGGCATTTTAGGTAATATTTAGATAGAAAGAGAAACACACACACACAATATATTGTATATATAAAAACTTCTTAAAAAGAAACTTAAGCAAAAGTTAGAAAAAATTATGGGTATAAGCACCTATATAAATTAGGAAGAAAATCAGAAATCAATAATCCAACCTCCAACCTCCTGCCTTAAGAAATTAAAAAAAGAAGAACAAATTAAAGTTTATATCAGGCAAAATGAGGTAAAAAATGAGGATCAGAACAGAAATAAATTAGAAGAAATAACCACGATAGAGAAGACCTACAAAACTAAAAGTCAGTTCTTTGAAAATGTCAATAAAATTGACAAAACTCTAGTTGAACTCATCAAATTTTTTTAAAAGTCTCAAATTATTAGAATGAGTAAATGAATGCTATTATCAACCTTGGACAAACAATGAGGATTATATGAGAATACTATGAACAATTATATACCAACAAATTAAATAACTTAGATGAAATACAGAAAGTCTAGAAATACACAAACTTTCTAAATCAACTCAAGAAGAAATAAAAAATCCAAATAGAACCATATTAAGTATAGTATTTATTTAAAACTTTCCCCAAAAATATCAATACCAGAATACTTCAATAAGCAAATTCTGCCAAATGTTTAGAGAAAAAAAATTAATACTAGTCCAATACCATCTATTTCAAAAAAAAATTAGAAATTCATTTATAAAGCCAATAATATCCAGACACCAAAATCAAACAAATACATCACAAGAAAATTATAGACTAATTTATATTATAAATATAGTTGCAAAAAACCTCAACAAAGGAGTACCCCAAATCCAGCAACATATGAAAAAATCATACATTATGACCAAGTGGAATTTATCCTAAGAATGCAAGGTTGGTTCAATATGCAAAAATCAAACAAAGTAATGCACCATATTAACAGAATAACAGGTAAAAAACACATGATAACTTTCATAGATAAAGAATTAGCATTTAAGAAAATACAACACTCTTTTCAATAAAACAAAAAAAATCAACACATTAGGAATAGAAAGGAAATTC
Organism: Arctocebus calabarensis; assembly: GCA_963573935.1. Lineage (NCBI taxonomy): Eukaryota > Metazoa > Chordata > Mammalia > Primates > Lorisidae > Arctocebus > Arctocebus calabarensis. The sequence continues at coordinate 22,087 of CAUYON010105288.1, forward strand.
CTCAACCTGCCAAGGGGAATTTAGAAAAAACTTATAGCTAACATTACACTTAATGCTCAGCATTTGCATGGAGCAAACTGGAAGAAAGGGCCCGGAAGTGAGTTTGGGATGTGTGACATCATCAGCACAGCCAGGTGGGTGGAGCTCTGTGATCAGGTGGTTCCAGCTACTTCCTTCCTATTATCTTCTGGTGGCTGTGTTATCGGGTCTGGGACTGTGCCTCATGACTTTGTATGGTCGTCTCTAAGATCTTTCAACTGTTTATCATCCCTTCAGCTTTCATGTGCAATTACTGAGCACTGAGGTGTTTAGAAAAGAAAGGTGCCTATTATCAGGAGAAGAAGAACCACTTTGTGTTCATAGAATGGAGTTTGACAGTCACGCTGACACTTGGCAGTAAACTTGGGAAAGCTACTTGGTCTTCTGCAACTTCAGTGTCTTCATCTAGAAAATGGGACTAGAAATAACCCAAGCCCATTGGGTTGTTATAACAATTTGAACAGAAAAGGTATAGATAGAGTATTTGGAGCAATGCCTCCCATATATAAGTATTCAATTAAAATTATTGATTTTGATTCCATTCCACATCCTTTCCTGGGCTCTTTAACTTTGGGTAGATATTACACAATTTTTTTTTTTTTGAGACAAAGTCTCACTATGTCACCCTGGGTAGAGTGCCATGATGTCACAACTCACAGCAACCTCAAACTCTTGGGCTTAAGAGATTCTCTTGCCTCAGTCTCCCAAGTAGCTGGGACTACAGGCTCCCACCACGACACCCGGCTGTTTTTTGGTCGTAGTTGTCGTTGTTGTTTGGTAGGCCCAGGCCGGGTTTGAACCCTCCAGCACTGGTGCATGTGGCCGACACCCTAGCTGCTGAGCTACAGATGCCGAGCCAGTGTTACACAATTATTATCATAGATAATATCTCCCCTTTCTACTCTGTAATATGTGGAATCACAACAACAGACACCACTGAAGACTCCATTATAATTATCGTTATTTTGACCATAATAATATCCAAATTCAAATCAAAAGAATGTGATTTTACAACCATCATAAAGATCAATTAGCAATCATTCTTACAATAAATGTTAATGATCATATTCTTAGGCACGTTCTGATAGGCCTCAAATTAAGAGTGTAATTTAACATTGATTTATAAAAGAAATAGTGTGTATACAGAAATAGTGTGTAACTGAATCTCTGAAGTATAAACTGCAAATAAAAAAATACAATTTGTTGATTTCTACTAATGTACACCTAAAACTATCTCTAGTTAGGAAATAAGAGAAGAAAACTCTCTTTCTTCCGCTTGTCACTGTTTGCCAATGGGAATGTTGGCTCCTAGGAAATGCCACAAGTATTAACATAATGGAAAGTGCATTGCCTTTGAAATTGTATAGGCCTGGCTTTTAATTCTGCTTCTCTCATTTCCTTAGTGTGTGGTATCAGGCAAAGTATTTAAAGCCTGTGAGGATTAGTTATTTTGCGTGTAACCCAGAATGAATAAATCACATGCTGCTGGGCCCTTGTGAACATTAAAGAGAAAATACATATACCAGGGTGTTGACGATGGCAACTAACACCAGGAACAAAACAATAGAAGCTAAGTACCACCATATTTCAAACTGATGAGCATAATAAAGTTAAGGTTTTGAAACCGTTTTATACAGCCTTAGTGGGTATGCAAGAGCCAAAGACGAACAGAAGAAATGAGAAGCTATTTCCAGAGGATATTGATTTTGAGCACCTTGTCCTCCATCAATTAATAAAGTATGTGTTTTCCTCAAGCCCCAAACTGAGGGAGAGTATTTCAAGGGGGAACCCTGGAGACAGCAGGTCTGCTAGGTCTATGCCTCAGAGACTAATGCCAGCCTCACAATTGGAGACGCCGCACATCTGTAACTGGCCAGCAGCTCTGGTGGCAGACGAAGAAGTGGCTGTAGTAAAAATAGCCTTCACTCTCAGAGATTGTCCGGGCAAGAAGGCAGGTCTGGCAGAAGAAAGCTGGAGTGGGTCATCGTGAGACAACCTACGTTTAGGATAGAGGTGACCCAAAGGACTGAGAAGAGACCCCTGAGTGGCAGCTGCAGATGAGGTGACCTGAGGGTATAAGTGAGTAGGTGGAGGAGGGGAAGTGATGTGTGTGCCACGAGAGCTAAGAAGTGAGGAAGGAGTGCTGGGTGGTAACTGGGAGTGTTGCAATAACCCTGAAGCACCTAACAAGGGCAAAAATCAGCTATAAATACACAGCAAAGACTAGCAATGGAAATTCATGGCCAAGCTCACCTGCCTCTTCCTGACACCTGAATCGCCCCCATCTCAACCCCAGGGGGAGCTAAGGAGCAAGAGGATGACACAATTTTTCATTTTAGAGTCCCAGAGCCCAAAACATCTTAACTAAGGAAAGAAGAAGGTTTAAATTTGAATGAAGTTCAGAATTTGGATTATGATATTGATTAAACATTTTAGTCATAAAGACATCTCAAAATGTCTTCTTTTATAGAAGGTTAACTTCCAAAGTTGCAAGAGCTGTCAAAATGCCCATTAAAGGGGTGGGAAAAAGAGAGTATATGTACTACCTTCAATGTGGAGCAAAGAGAAAAAAATAGAGAAATCTCCCACTTGTGTCCTACAGGACAGTCCCAGTGAGTCAATGTAACTAATGGGAAGTCAGATTAGATACCAATAGATAGATAAATAATAGATAGATTGATTGATAACAGAGAGATAACAGGTTGATAGACACATAGATAGATAATAGATGGTAGATTGATAGAAGATAGATTAGATACATAGATACTGGATAGATGGCTAACTGATAGACAGACAGGCTGGTGGATAGCTGGCATTAGGTACAAAGCCTGGCATTCATTAAGGATTCAATGTGCAAGTTCCCTCCTCCTCAAATGTCCCTTTTTTAGACACTTAGGAAGTGAGGAGGAAGGAAGCAGCAGGTGCTGACGCCCAGTCTTAGCTTGAGTCCTGAGCTAGAATTAAGACGGACTTGTCCTGAGAATTCCAGGAAAGCTCACCATGCTCAAGCAAGAGTTCAAACCATGGAGCCTGAGCACTGACACAGGTCAGTGGGGTAGGGGCCATTGAGCTGGGACCCTCATGTTCTCAAGGGCCCCTGGGATTTATTTGGCTGACCTACTTGACTGAGGAGGTAGACTCCAGATGATCACCTTCCCAGTTGATGGCTGTGTTCTTCAGGCCTTCCTGTGCTGACCTACTGGACTGAGGAAGCAGATTAGAGGAACCTCAGTGGGTACCGGACACAGAATGCTGGAGAGCCCTAGGAAGAAGAAAGTATGGTTTTGCAAAATATGTGAGACAAGATCCAGGGAACTGAAGCTAATGAGGACCTGAGGGACACCCTGACAGTTATGCATGAAGGACGGTCAGAAAAGACGCACCCAGCTGCTTTCCAACCTGGCAGCTCACCTGGACTTTGCAGTGAGGGGAATTTAGCAGCAGAGTGTGCCTTCGAAGAGCGTGCATTAGATATACCCTCCCTGCCTCACCCTGCTGCTGGCTGGACATTCCTCCAGCCTCAGCCCACACGTGCACGTCCCTGCTACCAGCTGATGGTTGTCCCCAGAGACCTGTGCTGGCTGCATCAGAGCCACTTCATTCCCTCAGAGGACGTGCTTCCTTCCTGCCAGACACCTGACTGTGTGGCCTCACCTTTTACAAATTCACCTTTCCAGGCCATATTTTTGTTGTTATTGTTTTATTGTTCTGATTATTTTTACTTGTTGGCGTGTTTTGCTCTGCTTTCCAATCTAAGAGCCAAAGGGGACATTTAAACTTAAACCTCCCTGCTACTGACTCATACCTCTCCTGATCCCATGAGTCTCTATTAAATTCCCACTAGACCTCTGTTCCCAAACCAGGCTTCAAGTCCTGCTTGTCTCAGTGTCAGGGTGATGAGAACTGTGGCCTTAGCATTAAAAAGTGTGCAGCTTTGGAGGTGAGTAATTGGGTATAAAATTAGCCACACACAAGCTGATCTAACTTTCTTCATCCTCACAGTAATAGACTGTTGCCACTCACCCTACATAGTAGAAGTACTCACCACTCATGGAAGGTCTTACAGTGCCTAGGCCCCATAACGAGCTGCACCAGCATCTTTGAGGTCAGTGCCCTTGGCTTCTCCACTGGCGCCAGTGGCTCCAACTGCGAGGTGATGTCACTCTTACTGTCAGCCACGTCCTCACTGTCTCCTCTTTACTAGGAGCTTGGTCCTTCCTCAACATCCCCTCCCCTCATTCTGTCATGAATTTCCTTTGTGGGTCAAGTGCATACAGTTATTTGTTTATTGTTTGTATACTGGGTTATTGTTGTTCATTTCTTATAGGCGAACAAATTCCAACCGTCTTTTGGGAAATAAGGTTAATCAAGGATTGTGGAGAAATGTGCAATCATTGCAGTTCTCATTATGCTTAACTTTGTACTTATTTGATTGCTATGTGATTGTGACTGAGATGAAGTAAAACATCACGAGCCATAAATTACAGGTGTGGGAAATAAGATATCTCAAGATTTGCAAAGGGAACAGGATGTCGGGGGCAGCAATAGTGTTGCTGACCTGGAACACAGAGCAGGGCGTGTGAACCACAACAAAGTTACAGTCACCTGATAGCAGAACAGGGCATGTGTGTCAGCAGCAACAGTTGCAGCCATATGCACAACTAATTAATCGCTGTTACCATATATGTTACAGATAGAAACACAAGTGTCTATCTGTAAGCAGCAGGTGTCAAAGCACATGTTTCCCATTCTAGATGCATCAACAAGGAAGCCATCTACACTTCCTGCACATCTTGCTACACAGTGTCACATTTATTGTAACTTTTTCCTGGTAATTTTTCCTACTATACGTCTTTGTTTGAGTTGGAAACTGGAGTCAGGCTGCATTTCAACAGTGTCCGCCCCTAGGTTCCCTCAGCCTTAGTACTTCTGAGTAGTCGCGTCTTCACGCCGCATCACTCCTGGGAACCAGGAAGCTCCACCTTGCCTCAATTTCTTTTGTTTTGTTTGTCTGTTTTCATTTTTTTATTGTTGTTGTTGAGACAGAGTCTCATTCTATCACCCTCAGCAAAGTGCTGTGAAGTCACAGCTCACAGCACCCTCCAACTCTTGGGCTTAGGTGATTCTCTTGCCTCAGCCTCCACAGTAGCTGGGATTACAGGTGCCCGCCACAACGCCTGGCTATTTTGTGATGCAGTTTGGCCGAGGCTGGGTTTGAACCTGCCACCCTCGGTGTATGGGGCCAGCACCCTACTCGCTGAGCCACAGGCACTGCCCTTGTCTGTTTCCATTTTACCACTACCCATGTGTCACATTCTAAATCCAGTCCTAAAGATATTTACGCTGCAGACCAATGGATACAATAAGAAAGCTAAACACAGCATGCTTTGAGGAAGAGTGTCTATTCCGTCCGCACCATCTTATGTCCCCAAACCATGCTCAGACATCAAAGAATACACAACAATCCCTACATCAGTATGGTGGTAAATTTCTACTAGAGAGGATGAGAGCAATTTGCCACCCTAAAATCCTAGCAAGTCCGCCAGTGCTTGCTCAGTGACTTGGAGAAACTGCATGAATCAAATGTTATCAACACAGAGTGGCAGTAAGACCAGGGCCGTATACATCTAAAGGAGCTATTTTCCATTTAACTGTTCTTTATGCATAACCCACCAGGTGCTTTTGTACTGCCAGGTCTCACTTTTCAGTTAAGCAGGAGGGTGCAGGAACAGCCACTGACAACAGCTGATGAAACACAGGGAGAGGCTTCAAACTCATCACACCAACAATGGACGCGTGGCCGTGAATTCAAGTAGCTCCCTCTTCAGGCTGCCGTGGTAACTAAGTAAAGGGAGATGGATGGACGCCCAAGTTTGCTTCAGGAGAGCCCCAGAAGTTATAATGCTTCAGCGAAACTCTGATGCTATGATGTTGCCTGACCACAGAGTTTCCTGTTAACAGATGATTATCTCAGATTGTGAGTGCTCCTTGTGGTGAGAGCCTCTGCTTTAATTCTGTAGCTCCAGCCCTCATCACTTTACCCAGAACAGAGAAGGACTCTGTAATTACTTGCTGGGTTTATTGTCTGAGCCAATGTTGCCTCGATGATATGACACCATTGCTTTGCAAAGTGGGGGCCTGTGGTTTCCATAACATCAGTCACTGAAAATACAACCATTCTAATTGTTCTGCTTTTGTTTTAATAGTAATCTAAAATCTATGTACAATATTCAGGAGCATTTTATGATGACCTAGTGATGGAATTCAGAGCCAGGATTTGAGAGTCTGCATCTGTGTTGGAGATCATTCTTTTCTGAGTTAAGGTCAATGGGCATCTCTCTGACGTAAAGGAGCTGGGGTCAAGATTCCTGTGGGCATGCAAGTTTGGAGAGCTACGCTCCTCAGTTGCCCTCAGCATTTACTGCAATGCCTGGCACATAATAGGTTTTTAATCAAGATTTAAGGACAATTTATGGGTGAAACCAAATCTTGGTAATAAGTACCATGTTGACAGGCAGCTTTGGCCAAGCTAAAGAACATCCACCGGAATTTGCTTTCTTTCTTTTTGAAGTTTTTGGGCAGGACTGGGTTTGAACCCACCACCTCTGGTATATGGGACCGGCACCCTACTCCTTTGAGCCACAGGCACTGCCCCGGAATTTGCTTTTGTACATGCTTTTCATGGACCACAAAGGAGTTTTCTCCCAGCTGTGGAGAGCAGAGGAAAAAAGCAGCCAATTCACAGCCCACACAAATTGTGATTGATCCACTGACTCACCTCATCAGTGTGAAGTCACAGAAAGGCCTGCACCAGCCTCTTCTCCTCCCATCCCTCTTCAAGTTCCTGACTCACATGTGAGCTAAGCTCTGCGATGAAGGGTCCAGATCTATGAAGGACACCAAGGTCCGAGGTGAGAACTACAGTGAGTTTCAGTCCCTGCTTCTGGGATTTCAGCCATACTGTGGAGTTCAGCCTACCCACTATCTAGCCCCTTTTTTTGTTAACCTGTCCTCCTCCTCTACCCACCTGTCAGGGAGACTTCAAGCTCCAGTGTCAGAAGCAAAGACAAAGCAAAGAATGTGCAACCATCCCCCACCACTGTGGAAGCCAGTCTCTGAAACAAGTCCCCTCATCTCTCCTGGCGGTTCTGTTTCTATGGTTGAACTGACACGGGGGTTAATGCATTACATTGCTCCTATCACTGTCTGCTCTCGACACAGTTTTCCTAATCACCTAGTAAGCAGTGAGGAGTTTTATGTTCCCGAATCCATAAATAATTACATTAAGGCAGATTGTAATAACACTAACCTTATCTTCAACTAGACCAAACAATTTCACAGTCATTAAATGAGGTATATAGTACCCATAAGACCTATTCCAAGGCTTGGTGCACATGCTGACATAAGTTCAATAACACAGAATAACATTGGCAGTGGAACTGGGGAATTTTGGTCACCTGAAGTCCAGCCAGTTCGCCCTCCTTGGTTGCAAGTTTTATCCCTCACCTAACGGGCTAGTGGTTGTGTGGTTAGGGAACATTTTGAGTGTCACACTTCCAGGTGTGCAGAAACTATAAGTCTGACTCATACAGGTTCAAGGTCAAGAACCAGGATCTCAATATTATCTTACCTCAAAGTTCCAGGATCTATACCCACAATTGCTAGAACTGGCAAAGGGCCACCCCAGGGGACCCACCCACTCTGCCAGAATGTTTGTGTCCTCACTATGGATTAAGAACACTTGTTTTTCTACAAACCAATGAGAGCAAAATAAAAACCACCATAACCTGGAAAGGAGGCAAGGATCAAGCATTGAGGTTTGAACTTTAGCATTTATTAAAATTAGTGTTCAGGAATCACTGCCTGACAGAACTTGGTTAAGTACAGAGAATAATTATTTGTCATCAAGCAACGATGCTATTATTAATACAATTTAGCATCCTTAAAGGAAAGGAGATTACTATTGAATTCAAAATTTAAAAAAAACCAGATTAAATATAAAACAGAACCTGAGGCTACAAATGCTAATAATGACAATGTTCTTTTAGTAAAACATAAGACATGAAAGTAATGTTGCTACTTTGAATCACATTGGTTTTGTGGTTTTATGTGTAATTCTTAAGCAGACAGTGCCTGGGTTATGGGTGAGATATGTCCCTAAGAATGTCTTTGGGTCAGTTTTGTACAAAACTCAGATCCCTGATGAACAGCACATATATGGTAGTAATAAAAATACCATAACAGCTCATTTGTAGTAATAATAATGCAGTGTAATACTGTAATGATAACTAATATTCCTCTACTGTTAGTTCAAACAAACAGATCATACAAAGAAATCATACAAAAAGTTGAGATAGCAGATAGGAGAAATTTTGAAAAAGAATGTTTGAGAGTGTACTCACCTACTGTGGCGTGGATGTCTTACGCACTGGAAGGGGCATTTTTGTGTCTGCAGGTGGGCTGAGAGTTGGGAGATAATGACATAGATGGTGCTGCAGAGGAGGGAGCGGGTGCTGGAGAATAAGGGATGGATTCTGTCACAGGAGGGGGAGCTCACCACTCAAGTGGTGTTTTAAGAAAGCCATCAGGGGTTGTGTGCACAGCCTTCTCCTCTTTTTATCATAAATAACCTTGCAGCGACTGATACTCTAACTGCACAGTAAGCCTCTCACTCAGTGTTAGGATCCCGCTCTTGAAGTTTAACAAATACAAATTCAATGAGATGAAAGGCTTTAAGTAATTCTTTTGCTGTGAACTTTCTTGGCTCTGGCTCTTCTGATGCTTTGTGTTCTTGTGTTTCCATCAGCAGCTTCTCAATCTACCTGTGACACTAGCTTTAGTGTAAAGGTGCTGACGGGAGGAACCACTCACTCTGTGCGGGTTGGTTTATATGCATGAAATAAACTGGTTCTCTAATTATCAACTAAATTACTTAATCATAAAGTATCCTTTTGAGGATCCTCAGGAGCCCATTCATAAATAGAGAATGACATAGTTGGATTACTCATAACCTGGAGACTGCAAATATTTGTTTTGGTTTTATAGTTCTTAAGTAAGCTAACCCCAAAGTTGAAAGCTCAGTCTTTTTGTACATGTTTAAACAAGATACGGTCATATGCCACTTAATAACAGAGATGTTTCAAAGAGTACTTCAGTGGGAAATTTTATTGTTGTGCAAACATCATCGAATACCCTTACACAAACCTACATAATATAGCCTCCCATAAACCTAGATAATACAGCTTCCTGTACACCTAGGCTGTGGGTAACAGCCTGTCACTCCTAGGTCATAAACCTATAAAGCACGTACTGAACACTGTAGGCAGTTGTAACACAATGGTAATTGCTTGGATATCTTAGATGAGGTGCAGTAAATATACAGTACAAAAGATAAAAAGTAGAATGTGTGTATAGTGGAGTTTGCAGGACTGGAAGCTGCTCCGCGTAGGTGAGTAAGTGAGTGGTGAGGGCCTGTGAGGCCCAGGACACTACTTTAGAAGCACTGCCCACTTTGGCTACATTGCATTCATCAAAAATATTTTTCTTTCTTCAGTAATAAACTAACCTTAGCTTATTTTAACTTCTACTTTATAAACTTCTAAATTTTCCTATATTTTTGACACTTCCATATTAAGCCTAACTTAAAACACACATTGTATAGCCATGCAATTTTATTCTTTATACCCTTAATCTTTAAGGTCATTTTTTTTTTTTTACTTCTTAAACTTTTCTGTAAAAACTAAAACACAAAAATACAGATTGGCCTAGACTTACACAGGGTTAGGATCACTCATATCACTGTCTTCCAGCTCCACCTCTTGTCCCCCTGGAAGGGCTGCGGAACGGAGCTGTCATCTCCTATGACAACAGTGTCTTCTTCAGGACACCGCCTGCAGGACCTGCAGGGGCTAATTTATGGTTAATCTTTTTTATAAGTAAAAGAAGTACACTAATATAATGATTAAAAGTCTGAATCGCTACATATATAAACCACAAACATAATTTTTTTTTTTTTTTTTTTGTCTAGGGCCAGGTTTGAACCCACCACCTCCGGTATATGGGGCCAGCGCCCTACTTCTTTGAGTCACAGGTGCTTCCCTTATTAACACTTTAAACATTATGTACTATATGTAATTATCCCTGCTGTACTTTAACGTGACTGGCAGCACAGCAGAAACACTTAACACCAGCATCACCACAAACACGTGAGTAAGGTATTGGTTTGTGCTATAATATTTCAATGGCTACACTGTAGGTATTGTGGCTCCAATATGATCATATGGCACCACTGTCACATATGCAATTTGTTATTGACTAAAACATTGTTAGGTGGGTGCATAACTGTAAGTAGAAAAGTGATTTCTGTCAACAAATCATGTCAACAAAAATTTCATTTTTCTATAGAACGGTAGTCGTCAGCCATGCTGACACATTAAGATTACTTGGCGGGAGAGCATTTCCAATGATTCTGAGATTTAATTGACTGAAGGTGAACAACTTGCCTATAGGTCATTTTTAGTATTCATCCCTTAGTAACTAATAGAGTAATTAGAAAAACAGTAAGGATATTGAAGATCGGAACAACACTGAGAACAAATTAACATAATTCACCTACGTAGAACATTACAAACATTATACCTAATAAATGTAAATTTATAATAACATCTGGAATCTTTTAAATTACATATATATATATAAATATAAATTACATGCAATGTAAATTACATGTTAGACCATTAAAATAAATCTTAACAAATCATGGAAAGATTATAAGTTCTGACCACCATGTAATTTCATTAGAATTTACTGACAATGGTATATTTGAAAATTTTCCTACATGTTTAGAAATTAAACAAGATAATTCAAAATAATAAAGGGGTCAAAAATAAATTGGAGATATCTTAGAAAATATTGAACTGAATGATACTGAAAAGAGAGCATATTAAATTTGTGAAATGCAGCCAAAGCAATGCTTTGAGGAAATTTTATAGATTTAAATATGTATTTTAGAAAAAAAGAAAGACTTAAAAGTCATTCATCTATATTCTATATGAAATCAAGTTATAAAGCTATAACCCAATTATAGCCCAAGAATATAGGGAAAGGGGAGAGAAAGGGGAGGGGAGGGGGGATGTTTGTAGGAAGGGTAATTGGTGGGACCACACCTACAGTGCATCTTACAAGGGTACATGTGAAATTTACTAAATGTAGAATATAAATGTCTTACCACAATAACTAAGAGGGTACTGTGAAAGCTATGTGAACCAGTTTGATGAAAATATTTCAGATCGTATATAAAACCAGCCCATTATACCCCATGATTGCATTAATGTACACAGCTATGATTTAACAAAATAATAATAATAATAATCTAATATATAACCAAATATGGCTTATACCTGGTAGTCAAGATTGATTAAACATTCAAAAGAAGTGTCGGTGTTAATCATCACATAGAAAAAATGGAAGGGAAAAATGATCACATCAATAGCTGTAGAATGTAGAACGTAGATGAAATCTCTCAACCTCAGTTCTGGGTATTCATCCAAAAAATTTGAAATCAGTATCTGGAAGAGAAATCTGTACTCCCATGTTCTTTGAAGCATTATTCACAGTAGCCAAGATGTGAAAATAACCTGAATGTGCAGTTACAGAAAAATGAATAAAATGTGATATTCACATAAAAGAGAATACTGTACAGCCTTAAACAAGAAAAAAAGTTGCATAATGATATGGATGAGCTTTAAGTGAAAACAGCCTTAAACAACAAATCTGAAGAAGACAGGAGCATGGACTCAGAACACATGAAACAATGCTCATCATCCTTAATCATCAGAGAAATGCAAATCAAAACTACTTTGAGATATCACCTAACTCCAGTAAGTTTAGTCCACATCACAAAATCCCAAAACCAGAGATGTTGGTGTGGATGTGGAGAAAAGGGAACACTTCTACACTGCTGGTGGGAATGCACACTAATACGTTCCTTTTGGACAGATGTTTGGAGAATAGTTAGAGATCCAAAAATAGACCTGCCATTCGATCCTATAATTCCTCTACTAGGCATATATTCAGAAGACCAAAAATCACATTATAACAAAGATATTTGTACAACAATGTTTATTGTAGCCCAATTCATAATTGCTAAGTCATGGAAGAAGCCCCAAGTGCCCATCAACCCACGAATGGATTAATAAATTGCGGTATATGTACACCATAGAATATTACGCAGCCTTAAAAAGGATGGAGAATTTACCTCTTTCATGCTTACATGGATGGAGCTAGAACATATTCTTCATAGCAAAGTATCTCAAGAATGGAAGAAAAAGTATCCAATGTACTCAGCTCTACTATGAAACTAATATATAGCTTTCATATGAAGGATATAAGCCAATGATAGCATAAGAATATGGTGAAAGAGGGAATGGAGGGGAAGAGAGAGGGAAGGATGGGTGAAAGGGAGGTAATTAGTGGGATCACACCTATGGTGCATCTTAGAAGGGTACAGGTGAAACTTACTGAATACAGAATATAAATGTCTTAACACAATAACTAAGAAAATGCCATGAAGGCTATGTTAACCAGTTTGATGAAAATATTTCAGATTGTATATGAAACCAGCTCATGGTACCCCATGATTGCAGTAATGTACACAGCTATGATTTAATAAAAAATAAAATTTGCAATATGTAATGATATGGATGAGCTGCTAACTGAAAATGACAGTCACAGAAAAGCAAATGCTCTATAATTCCATCTATGTAATGTACCTAAAATAGTCAAATTCATAGAACTAAAGAGCATATGAGTGGTTGCCAGAAATTAGGGAGGGAGGAAAGATGAATAAATTCCAAAGGTCTTATGTATTACGTTGAACTTAGACTCAACAACACTGTATTGTACATTTAAAATATTTGTCAAGAAGATTAATCTCATGTTAAATGTTCTTCTAACAACAAAATAAGTTTTAAAAAGAAAACCATTTGATAAAAGTTGAAATCCATTCATGCAAAAACTAGCAAACTGGGACTAGGAGGAGCCTTTCTGAAGATGGTAAAGGACATTTATGTAAACCCTAAAGCTATTATTATATTTAATGGTGAAGTTTTGAACACTTTTTCAAAAAGGTCAAAAATAGGCAAAAATATCTTTTCTCGCCACTTCAAATCAATATTTTAAGGTATAGCCTCACAAGTTCAATAAAGCAAAAAAGTGTCAAAGGATAATTATTGAAAAGAAAGAGTAAAACTGCTATTATTTACAGATATTGTTAAAGTGTACATGAAAACTCTATAGAATCTAACACAAAAACAAAAGAAACTTCCAGAATTGGTAAGTAAATTTCTTAAAAATGGAAAATACAGTCTTTCTGTATACTAGCAACAAATAGTCAAATTTCAATAGAGAATTATTTCACCTAAAATAGCTTCAAATTAGACCCTTCCATCTTGCACTCATCATGATGGCTACTGAGAAAAAAAGAAGAAAAACAGACCAGAAATTAGTGAAGATGTGGAGAAACTGGAACCCTTGTGCACTATAAATAGAAAGGTCAAATGCTCCATCTACTATTGCTATGGTGGAAATTGGTCTGGTGGTTCCTCCAAAAATTAAAAATTGAGTTACCATATGATACGGCAATTTCATTCTGAGTATATAACCAAAGGAATTGAAAGAAATGTCTCAAAGAAATATTCATACATCCATGTTTATAGCAGCATTATTCCCAATAACAAAGGGATTGAAGCAACCCACAAGTCTGTCTACCAATGGATGGATAAAAACATGTAGTACTTACATACAATGGAATACCATTTAGCCTTAAAAAACAATATGATTTCGATGCAAATGGCAACAGAGGTATCCCTTAGGATACAATGTTGAGTGAAAGAAGCCAAGAGAGCAATCTGTGATTCCTCTTGCAGGAGTCCCCAGAGTAGTCAAACTCATGGAGACACAAAGAAAAATGGTGGTTGCCAGGAGCTGCAGGGAGAAGAATAGAGACTTAGGGTTTGGTGGGTACAGTGTGTTGGTTTTGCATTATGAAAACAGTTCTGAAGATGAATTATGTTGATGATTGTGTAATAATGTCAACATACTTAATGTCCTTGAACTGTACACTCAAAAATGGTTAAGATAAGTTATTTTTATTTTGCTACAATTAAAAATAATAATAAAATAACTCAGTAAATTTAACAAAAGACATGTAAAACCTCAACATTAATTATCATGTAACACCACTCGAGATAAAATTAATTTAAATAAAAGATGTATCCCATATACATGGGTCGAAAAACTCAATGTTTTTAAAATACTCATTCTCTTCAAATTAATCTATGCCAGGATATTGATAATTTTACTGAAATTATGTTCATTTGATAAGTTAAAGACATTGACATCCTTGTGATGTTGGGTCCCCCAGTCTAAAATATGAGTGTCTTTCTATGTGTTATATTTCAATACATTTAGTAAATTTTAGTTTTCTTAATATGTCCTAGATTTTTCATGTTAATTTTTCTTCCCAGGCATTTTAGCCTTTGTGTTGCTACTGTAAATGGGATCTCTTCTTCTATTTTATACTTCAATTGTCTATTTTTTGCATTCATAAAACATTTGATTTATCAATATTAAAAAGAAAAATCCACACCTGGAATTGGCAGATTATGGCTCACAGACCAAATGCAGCCCGCCGTCCAAGAACTGCTCTTTTTTTTTTTTTTTTACATTTTTAAATTATTGAAAAGTAAAAACTATGAGACAAAAACTATCTATGACTCAGAAAACCTAAAATATTTACCAATGTATCCATTTCAGAAAACTATGTTCCAAACTCAATTGTACTTAGTCATTGAAATTCTAATTAAAACTTTTCTAAATAAATAGGCAAATCAGTCAACAATTTTCATGGAAATACTTTTAGTAGAAATTGAGAAGTAGTATATTCTGATATACATGTGGGAAAAGAAAAGATCCAGAATAGTCAAAACACCTTGAAAAAGATGAAAGGATTTGCTATTGTCCTTCAAGACTTAGTATGAAGCTACAGTTGTGAAGATAATGCAATATAGGAATGAAGGCAAACAAAGAGGTCCACGGAATAGAACAGAATCGATTTGGGAACATAGACATATTTGAGGGTTTTTTTAAAGTGCCAAACTATCACTTTTGTTTGTGTCTTTACTTTTATAGTGACAAAGTAATTCAGCGGTAACAGATAATATTTTCAACAAATGATACATATGTACTAGAACAATTAGATTAAACACTCCTATGAAAAATATGAACCTTTACACTTGCATCACACCATATATAAAAATTAATTCAAGATAGATCATATAGTAAAGTAGAATTATAAATACCAATCTTCTTTAAGAAAACCAGATAATATCTTCATGACCTTGAAGTAAGCAAAGATTGCCTAAAATGACTCAAAATGCATTAACTGTAAAATAAAAAGTAAGCTATAAATTGGATTTCAACAAAATTAAAAACTTCTGCTCATCAAAATATACAGTTAACAGTGCATTTTACAAGGGAACAAGTGAAATCTACTAAGTCTTAACACAATAACTAAGAAAATGCAATGAAGGCTATGTTAACCAGTTTGATGGAAGTATTTCAAATTGTAAATAAAACCAGCACATTGTACCCAGTAATGGCATTAATGTACGCAGCTATGATTTAATATTTGTCTAAATATATATATATTTATATATTTGTCTATAATTTGTATATAATGTCTATTGTTTAAATATATATATAAATATATTTATATAAATATATTTATATATATTTAGACAAATAAAACAGTAAGTCCCAGACTTGGAGAAAAAAGACTTATCTGCTCAAAATATAAAAGTAATTTATAGTAATTAATAATAAAAGACTAACAACCTACTTCAAATGTGAGCAAAAGATATGAATAAAGACTTAACCAAAGAAATACATAAGAATGGCTCATAAAGCGCACACAAAAAAAATGTTTAAGAGAGTTAGTCACCAGGGAAATGCAAATTAGCTCTACAATGAAAACTGAATACAGGCTGATAAAATTGAAAACCCTGTTAAAACCTAACATTGACAATACATGAGACAACTATAACCATCGTCTATTGCTGATGGTCATATATAATGCTACAAACACTTTAGGAAAAATGTTGATATAACTGGACAGTGTCAACCATTAAAATATCCTACCTATGGCTCAAATTTTCCACTCCTAGGTACTTATCCAAGAAAAATGAACATATGTGTTCACAAATGAAAGCATACGAATGTGCATGGCAATTTTATTGATAGTACCCAAAGCCTGGAAAGAGTCCAGGTGTTCATTCAAGAAGAATGAATCAAAAAAAAAAAAAGTCTTATTTTTGAATAACAGGATACTTCTCATCAATGAAAAAGGAAACTCACAAGAACCTGAATAAATCTCAAAAACAATATGCTAAGTTAAAGGGAACAGGGACAAACCATATACTGTATGATTCTATTTGTAGGAAGTTCAAGAGCAATTTCACCCATGGCCATTACACATTAGTACGCTGATTTCCCATAGGGAGGTGGTTGGGGGAGTCTTTTTGGACATGCTCAGTACTTTGAATGTGAAGTGTCAATTACATGTGTGTCTACATTACACAAATCGTGTTGAATTGTGTGCCTGAGATCTGTGAATTTCATTGTATGATTTCTTAAGTTTGGTTTATGCATTCTATGTTCTGCCTTAACCCTGAATGATATTCTCAGCCACGGAGTACCCTGCCAAAGTCAGATAGTCTTTCTTATTTTCATTTACTCAGTGCTTAAATGGAGGAATGAATGCCTACAATGAAGAAGGAAGAAGAGAATAAACCAAAACAGGTCACACAGTGCAATTCAGATGGGCAACACTAACTACTACATGTGTCTTTTCCTTGCAAACCCTCACTGCTGCTGGGGAACACACTTCCACAAGCCACCCAAGTGTCTGTGATGGAATCCAAAATACAGCGTCATCAATCCTAGCAATTTAAAAAAAAATGAAGAAAACACTGTATAAAAGTGGCAAATGTATTTTAGTTAATATCCCACTTCTAGCAGTCATCAGAATGGGCGTATGCAAATGGAAAAACTCAGTATTGTTATAAAAATTGTCATTTTTTCTAAGTTATCCTTTCACTCAAGGTGCCTATGAAAAAGAAAGGTAAATTATTTATAGCCCATGTCCACTCACTAATTCACTCATTCACTGGGCATTTGTTTATTGAGCATCTATTTTGTGCTAGCCACTAAATCCAAATATACTGATTAGTAACAAAATCTGTTCTTTCTAAAAACAAACTGACATTCTAGTTGAAGAGAAAAATAAATAAGGAGCCAGTGGTGCTATGAAAGAGGTAGATACAAAGTAATAAAGTAATATGGGTTCTGCTACTTCTTTTCTTTCTTTCTTTTTTTCTTTTTTTTTTTTTTGTTTTTGGTGGGGGCTGGGTTTGAACCTGCCACCTCTGGTATATGGGGCTGGTGCCCTACACCTTTGAGCCACAGTTGCCACCTGCTGTTCATACACATGACACCCTTGGTCCCTTGCATCAGACGTCTCTACAAGTCTTCTTATTCCCCAACTGTCCTTACTCTTCAGTCTCAGAATTTTGCTCAGTTGTGTTCCCTGTCTGGGAAGTTTTTTCTCCATTTCTCCCCACTGTCTAGATACACTCTTTTTAAAAGGGTCCAGTCCAAGTTTCACCAAAGCCCTGTGACTCCTCCGTTTTCTACATCCCCATGTTTCTCATGGGCTCCGACGTCCTTCCTCGATGCCTTCCCAGTGGGTTTGTCCCTGCTGTGAGTGTCACGGTGCTTAGGAATGAGAGCAGCCCCAGACTCAGCGACTGCTAGGGGTCCTGCAGCCCGGCGGCCGCAGGGAAGATGCTACAGCCAGAGTCGCAGCTGTCAGTGCTGTCACCAAGCCCGTGTCCTTCACAAAATACTGGTGGGTGTTGTGGGCAAAGGGGCTTGAGGATAGCAGGGATCCAGATACCTGTGAGCCACTTCCCTCACACTGTCCAAATGCATCCTGTTTCAACACAGCTGCTGCAGGGGCAGGATGTGCAATTTCTCAATCCAGGAAGTGTGCCCATGTGGAAAAAATCTGTAAAATATAGTTGAGAAACAGGAATTGCCACTTCTGAACTTCTCTGGAGTAAGAATTTGCTGCTGTGCTAGTGTGAGCGAGGTGACTCATGTGGGATTGCCCTGAAGGGCAAAGATGAACATTTCCCATCGATCTCTGAAAAAGGGAAATAGGCCTGGGTCTCCGTGGGGTGAATGTTTCCCTCTGCAGTGGAGTGGGGATAGCCCAGCTATAATCGGGCTGACTTTGTACATACAGGTCTAAAGGCTCAGGATGCAATTTGATCCCTGGCCACTTCTCAACGTGGGGAGACTGATGGCATGCCATCTGAGGACAGAAAGACTGTCCCTGGTAGCTAGGAGCAAAGGGTCACCAACCACATTTCAGAACAACGTCTCTGGCTGTGGTGCTCAATCCTGACTGTGCATTAGAACCGGACCAAAAGAATCAGAATCTCTAGGACAGGGGTCCTCAAACTACGGCCCACAGGCCACATGCATTGGTGTGAATTGTATTCGTCCCATTTTGTTTTTCACTTCAAAATAAGATATGTGCAGTGTGCATAGGAATTTGTTCACAGGTTTTTTTGTTTGTTTGTTTTTGTTTTTGTTTTAACTATAGTCTGTCCCTCCAATGGTCTGTGGGACAGTGAATTAGCTCCCTGTTTAAAAAGTTTGAGGACGCCTGCTCTAGGAGCAGGACTCAGGCAATAGGAATTTGTACAGCTCCCCAAGTGCTTTTATTACTGGACAAAGGGATCTGGCCACCCGCCACTGCCCAGCCAATATGTAGAGATGGGGGACAAGTCCATCGACCTTTATTGTCAGAAGGCCAACAATCTGGAGATCAGTGAGAACAGCCTCTCTCAGACTATTCTGCCTCAGTTACTATTCTAGTCGTTTTTATAATGGGAACAAAGGAACAACCTAGAAAATTTTAACTTTATCTAAAAGGATCATCAAAGACAACAACATAAACTTAGCTCTAACAGTGTAACAATACTTAAACAACATAAAAGTAATCTTCCCTCGGACAACATAGCAACACATTGTCTAAGTGTTACCACCTCCCCAAAACCTTTTGAGATGAACATCCTCACAATCATGGTGAAACCTTATCTAGATAATCACGGAGGGGATGTGGGGGAAGAATGTGGGCTGAGAAAATTGGGTCAGCCATACTGCTTCAGCTCAGCTTCTTGGACCCCATGCTGTAGACCACTTTTCTGCCTTCACTTTCAATGTGTAACCAAATTTTGAAACTACCGAGTGCAGTGATAGGAGGTAGTCCAGACCTTTTTGCACTTGAATTACCTATAGAGAGCTCCATAACTAAATGTAATGGTTAATGTTATGTTTCATTTTGATGAGGCCCGGGGCACCCAACTGTTTGGTCAAATATTTTTCTGCACGTGTGTGTGTGTGTATTTTCAGAGAAAGGGAGAGAGATTTTGTCTGGATATGAATAAAGTGTGAATCAGTGGGCTAAGTAAAGCAGAGTACCCTTCCCAGTGAGAGTGGACCTGCCCCAATCCCTCGAAGGCCTCAATAGAACAAAACGGCTGACAGCTCTCTCCTAAGACAGTATTTTAATCAGAGTGTCATTTTTACTTTCAAAGGTTAAGAAGGAACTCCATCTACCTTCCTGCCGTCAGATGAAACATTGATCTTCTCCCGTCTTTGGACTCTAACTGAAATTCTTACCAGCTCCCCTTGGTCCCCAGTCTGGTAGCCTCAGGCTGGAACTTACACCACTGGGTCTCCAACTTTCCCTCTGCAGATCTTAGGACTTTTTCTTCTCAACAGTCTAGTCAGTCAATTCCTTATAATGAAATTCTCCTCCTATTTCCCTCCCCTAAAAATCCCTAATTTACTTATAAAAACTTTTACCCAGATTCCACTGGGAAGTGATG
The DNA here is from genome assembly GCA_963573935.1 of Arctocebus calabarensis. Lineage (NCBI taxonomy): Eukaryota > Metazoa > Chordata > Mammalia > Primates > Lorisidae > Arctocebus > Arctocebus calabarensis. The sequence goes on from CAUYON010105288.1 coordinate 42,144, forward strand.
GCCCAAGACATCAATTTCTATTCCCAGGCCATTCTGATATTCTGCCAGGCTTTAAAGTCCTGACACCACTCAGTGATTTCAGCCAAGTTACTTGACTCTGTCTAAGTTAGTTACCTTCTTGGTACATAAAATGGGGATACTATACTACCTCATGAAGTCACACTTGTGAAATTTGAATCATACATGCTACAATGTCCAATGAATAGATAATGAGATAATACTCATTTTCACACATTTATGTGCCAACGGAAAAAAACATTTTTTCATAGTAAATGCTCAATGATTATCTGGAGTACAAATAGAAGATTTTCTAAATCATCAGTCATTTCATTCTCTTCAGAGTACAGTTCGAAACCTACATATGTCTCGTATACAACATCCCTTTCATTTCCCCCATAAAAACACGTACGTACTTTTTGCCTTTCTAGTTGTGATGCCCCAGTAGCAGTGATCACTAGACAACTGACAGGATTTTTTTCATGTATTTTCATCTGCTCCAATTTCTTCAAGTTCATCACCTGACTTTCCCTGGCATGAAGCATCTAAGTACCTTCCAATTTTTCTTTTTGGAAAAATACATGGTGAAGGCAAGCAGTTAGCCATTGCCACCTGAGAGAGGATTTGGACAAACGCCACTGTTGCCTATGCTTGCTCTGAATTTTGAGGCTACGATTCTCATTCATGATGTTCTACTGTCATTTGAAATTCCTCAGTGTGTTTGACCTTAAGACACTGTGGTACCCGTTATTGACAGCAAGGTCCCTTTTGCCTCCACATCCTGTCTTTGTGGTGTTGAAAGCCTTGGAAATAAACTTCTGTGTAGGAAAATGCTGCCATGTTTATCGTCACAAATCAATGGGAATTTAAGAGAGATTTTTATAATCATTATTTTATATTATTCAAATACTTTTACTTTAAAAGATTACATGAAACTTCAGTAATAATAGCACATAACTCAAAGCAGACTAAGCAGAAGTATGATGCAGTTATAATTATCTGAATATGTTAACATTTAGGGAACAGTCAGGCACATTACTGGCCTTTAGAAAAATGGAATGCTTCATGTAGACACTAATTAATCAATAAAATACTAATTGGATTCTATTAAGTATTGGATACGACATTTCAATTTAAATATTCCATGCACAACCTCGACCCATTCCTAAGCAGCAATAAAAGCCAATTAGGGTGGTATTCAACTTATGATTATGAACCCTATCACCACACTCATCTACTGACTATTATAACAATTTTAAAAGAACATAGTAAAGAATGAATTGGGCAAATTCTGCTTTCTTTTCTAACTAGTGTTGGGCAGTTTACACAAGACAGCTTTTAAAGAACCTAAGCTTTGGAATTAGAGAGTTGGAGATGATATTAATTGTGTCTTTATCTGAGACCAATGTCCCCATCAGTAAAATGGGAATAACAACAGCCATTACCTGTTGTTCAAAATTAGAATTGCTGTTCACAAAGACCTAGCAGAAGGTTAAACACAGCAGGGATCTGTGCAAAGTGGCAGATCGAATCCAGAATCCTGAGGTCTGTGTTCATGGGGTCGTAGGAAGAAACTCTGGGCTCACCAAGACCAGCCTGCCATTTACCATTCAAGAACCTTCCTTGCTATGTCCCAAATAGTCTATTCCAACCGTCTTGAACCCTTCATTACTTCAGAATTTACATTCTTATAGTGTCTTTGCTGGAACATACATAAATTATATCCCCCTTTGACTCCATTTGACCTATTCTTACCATCAGCAATAGCACAGACCATATTGAAATGGTTTTCCAGATGATTTGTTCAGGAAATAGAGCCAATTATTTTGTAGCACAGGCTTTGAACCTAAGCTGACCAGGTGCAAATCCCAGCCTTGTCCACCTGTGGGACCTTGGACCCATTAACCTTTCTGTGACATTGTACTCTTGTCATTAAATGTGACTAATTTCTCTCTCTCATACTTATCGTGAAGGTTCTATTCATTCCATTTTCATTTTTTGTACTAAATATGTGTAGTCCCCACAAACGTTCCTTGCAGGCTATGGTGTAGCCTTTTCCAGCCTAATGAGCCTTACCTGAATGTTTGTGTAGACAATAAATTCCTATTAAATTGACCATTGGAGGCACAACTTTGTAAGATGTGTTTAATCTGTCCATATCTATGTGACAACAAAATCCTCCCCTTTTTCCCACATGCAAATGAGGAAACAGAGCCTTAAAAAGTAGAGTTAGGGAACTTCCCCGCAGTCATCCAGCTTCTATGTGGTGGGTCAAAATTCACAAACAGGCCACTAGTGCCACAGCCAAGGCAGGTAAAAGGGCTTTACCATAGTTTCTCCAGCATCAAACACTGGCAGGCAAAGAAAGGAAGCTAGAAAGGATGAACCCAGAGTGCAGGAAGCTGAGCCCTTGGCTTTAGAAATGCCTACTGTGAGGAGTAAAAATGCAAACCAGATTTAATGGGCGTCACAAAATTGATTGATCTGATGGCAGCCAGCGTGTATAGACTTTGATGCTCAACAGTCAAAGGGGAAGCATGTTGATATTGCTGGGAATGACAGAAGCTGAGCGTGGACCTGAGTATGATACCCATCAGTCTCTACTGCACAGCACAGAGAAATGTAAGACTGTCTTACCCACTAGGCAATGTGTTTGTTCTTCAGCAGTGGCCTTCTGGAAACAATGCCTTTATGCAAAAAGAAAAATGAGTTTCATAATCAAATTCTCAGGTACAAGTGACAATCCGATTGAGAATATATTTGAGGCGGTACTACTAAGGTCTTATGACAACCTTCAAATCTTATTCTGTAAGTAGTTGCCAATTGACATTGTTATCATTACTACTGTTGATATTGTTATTATTACTACTGTTGCAACTATTAGGACTTGTAAAAATATTCCCAGTTCTCAGGACTGTCTGAATGGGACAGCCCAGCTCCTGCTACCTAGTTAGACTTGCTACTGAGCCACAGCCAACTAGATAGGGTTATCCTAAGATTGGACTTCAAGGTGGTATAAACTGACCACTCAGTAGACGCAGAGTGTTATCTTACGTTATTTCCCTAGCATTAAGAAGCAAACCCAGCTAAGGAGACAACAATCAAAGCAAACAGACAACCTTCAGAATGGGAAAATATATTTTTATATTATGAATTGGACAAAGGTTTGATATCTTAGATCTACAGAGAACTCAAATTAATCCACAAACAAAAAGACAATCTCATATATCACTGGGCAAGAAACTTGAATAGAACCTTCCCAAAGAAAGATAAATGGCTAAAAAACATATGAAAAAATTATTATCATCCCTAATCATCAGGAAAATGCAAATCAAAACCACCCTGAGATATTACCTAATTCCAGTAAGATTAGCCCACATCGCAAAGTCCCAAAGCTGCAGCTGCGGACACAGATGTGGAGAGAAGGGAACACTTTCACTCTGCAAACTAATACAGCCTCTTTGGAAAGAAGTACAGCTAATCCTCAAAGAACTCAAATTAGATCTCCCATTTGACCCTGCAATCCCACTACTAGGCATCTACCCAGAAGAAAAAAAAATCTTCTTATCATAAGGACATTTGCACTAGATTGTTTACTGCAGCTCAATTTACCATTGCCAAGATGTGGAAACAACCTAAATGCCCATCAACTCAGGAATGGATTAACAAATTGTGGTCCGTGCACACCATGGAATACTATTCAGCCATAAAAAGATGGTGACTTCACATCTTTTGTAATATCCTGGATGGAGTTAAAACACATTCTTCTTAGTAAAGTAGCACAAGAATGGAAAAGCAATTATCCAATGTACTCAATACTAATATGAAGCCGTTAGATGATCTAATGCATGCCCACATAGGAGAAAAACTCATTTTAACTCAAGTTGGAGGAGGGGTAATGAGGGAGGGTGCTCTCACTGAATGGGCATGGGGTGGGAGTGTTTGGCACACCTTTTGTATGTAAGACACAAACACAGCGGGACTCTGCATAACAAAATCAAATAAACAGAAGCCAACTTATAACTGAGATAAAGCCTAAACACGAGCCTTTAGATAGGAAACTCTATGCTATTCTGGCAGCCATTTCTATGACACAAATCAAAGGAAAACCCCAACACTGAAGCTGTTTTATTAAGATACATGAAGACTTTCCCATTGTAAGTTAAATTTTCAACCATTTGTTCTTACAGACTTTCCAAATTTCAAAAGAATTCCAATTAAAAGTCCCTCATATGATTGTCTGATTCCACCCATACGTAATATCCATAAATATCTGAAATAGGCAAATTCTCAGAAACAGAAAAAAGATTGGAGGTTGCCAGGGGTGCAAGGAAGGGGAACAGGGAGCACCCACTGCATGGGGACACGGTTTCTTTTGGGGGTGATGAAATGTTCTGGAACTAGATTGAGTCATTGTGAATGCATTAAATGCTGCTACTGGTAAGTTTTATGTTACATGAATGTTACCACAATAAAACCATTTGTAAAATAAAATTTTAAGGAATATTTCATCCTATGGAAAGAATCAGGGTTTTCTGAAGCAAAAAAAAAAAAAGATTGGGAATAAAAACAGATCCTTGAACGAATCCCATAATGGCATAAATGTATGTATGATCTATGTACAAACGACTTAATAAAAAATAAATTAAAAGGAAATTATGTAAAATTCTCTTTAAGTCTTGTGTTTTAAAAAGCATCGATAAATACTTTTGCTATTTTTATAAACTTAGAGTTAAAAACCCTCTGAAGCCAATATTACATTTATATACATATATGGATTAGAGTGGCAACTATAGTATGGTGGCTAAAGGTGTTTGGGGGAAGACCACCTCGATTTACAATCTTGGTCTTCATGGAAAAAAAAAAAAAAGGTCCTGGGAAAAAAAAAAAAAAAGATCCTGTTCTAGTCCTGGCTCTCCCACTACAGGATCTTGGACACCTGGCTTGATCCCCCTGAGCCTCCTATAAATACAGCTTGTTGTAATTTTGGCCAAAGCATATTAAGCGCCTTACACAGTATTGGGGTAGAACAGGTGCTTCATAACAGTGGTGGCCACATAGTCTTGGGTTCTCTAAGGTGATGCAAGAGGTAAATGAAGAACAATTTAAAGGGTAGTTTTACTGTAACGACATTTGCTGAAAATGTGTAGCCCTGAGTCCCAGAAGCCTGCTTCTAGGGTGGTCAGATAAATCCACCAAGTCTTTGCCTTTTTATTTCTCCCCGAGCTAGAATTCAGTCCAAAAATTACTCTGACACCTCAATAAAACAAAATCAATAAGGAAAAACACTATCTACCCAAATTATCATACATCTAGGCCTGACATCAATACTCTTGCTTGAAAAATTAAGCTGTGAGATAAAAGATTAAGTTACCGTGGATAAAATATAAAGGATATAGCTAATAAAGAAACCAATACATTCTAGAATACATGTATTTTACTAACATTTCTTGCAGTGTCTTTATGTTGGTTTGATGACTGGGGCAAAAACCAGGTGAAATATAGCAGGTGACTATATCATTGAGATCATTCCATCTGCTAAGATATTCAGCACTTACTATGCCTCATGCATTGCCCTAAGGTGGATTACATATATTGCCACCCGTAAGATGGGTGTTATTGTCATTGTCTCATTTAACGTTGATAACTGAAGCAATTGGAGTTAAGTGACTTCTCCATAAGTGTCTATGCAGTAAGATGCAAGAACAACATTGTAAATCGAGGTGGTCTGCCCCCAAACACCTTTAGCCACCATACTATAGTTACCATTCTAATCCATATATGTATATAAATGTAATATTGGCTTCATAGGGTTTTTAACTATAAGTTTATAAAAATAGCAAAAGTATTTATCGATGCTTATTAAAACACAAGACTTAAAGAGAATTTTAATTTTACATAATTTGTTGATAGTTACCTATAAACTATCAAACTAAAGTGTTTTGCTTTATATTTCTATGCAAATTTCTACTTCTTTTTAATGTAAGAACTTATGAGAACTTTGCTGTGGATAATGGAATATTCTTTTAGGTGTTTAGAGTCCCCTCCATAGCTTTTCTCTTCTAGGATTGCGGAGTTTTACATCATGGGGGAAACACACAAAAATCAGAGTTACTGGACAAAGTAGCATCTTAATAATCTTGAGGAGGGCCCTGTAACCTCCCCCAAAGCAAGTGATACCAGTTAAAATGTCAGTAACTACGAGTTGCAGAATGTGCAACTAAAACTGGCATAAGTGGTAGGAGGTCACCTGTCTCACCTAACAAGTGGGCCAGAAGTTGCTGGGCTGTACTTGGTTTCCAGCAGAGATGCAGAGTCTCCAGACTGTCCACAGGGACTCAGGCCCTGACCTCCCACCTGTGCCGCACTCCTGGACATGTGGCCATTCATTTAGAGATGTGTTCCTTCACGCTTGCAGGATGACAGCCTCACCTCCAAGTATTGTATCCTAACACAGTCAGGCCCAGAGAACAAAGCCAGAAAAAGCCAACTTTAAGCATCTGTGTGTCTTTATTTAGGAGGAATATAAATTCCAGAGGCCTTGTAGAACTGAATTTCATAGCTAACTCCAACTGCAAGGAAGCTGAGAAAGAGAATGTGTGGTATTATCAGCTTTTGCAGTAAGAGAAAGATTTTGCCAGTAAGAAGAAGGAGATAAATGGCTTTGAGGAGTCTGACCTGGGTTGCATGCTTGGCCCTTCCACCTCTGGTGTTACAGCGTGATCACTGGTGTTGGAGGTAGGGCCTACGGAGAGGTGTTTGGCTCATGGGCGATGCCTCATGAATGGCGTGGTGCCCTTCCTATAAGGAACGAGCTCTTACTTTTTTATTTCAAGGGAGAGCTAATTGTTTGAAAAAATGACATATATTCACTAATAATTGGGAGCTAAACAATGGGCACATGTGGGCAAAAAGAGATATAAAGAACATTAGAAAACAAGAAGGGAGGCGGGGGTCAAAACTCATCTGTCAGCTACAAAATGAACACTATTCTAGTGAGCTACACACTACAAGCCCCAACTTCAGCATCATACAAAGTACACGTGCAACAAAAGCATGTGCATCCCCTTAATTTTTTGAAATAAAAAAATAAAAATAAAGAAAGAAGTAAAACAGCTTGGCACCTCCTGCTCTGTCCACTGCTTCTCTCTGGCTCCATGGCACAGCTGCAGGCCCCACGCCTTCTGCCTTGATTAGAAGCTCCCTGAAGCTCTCTCCAAACACACAATGCTTCTTATACAGCCCACAGACCTGTGAGGCAAACAAACCTTTTCCTTTATAAATTACCCAGCCTCAGGCATTTTCTTCAGGGCAAGGCAAAGTGGACTAATATGTGGGAAGTGCTGTAGGTCAGAAGTTCAAGTGGGGCTTAGGATTTCCTCCCCCAAATCTAAATCCAGACCCTTGGAACAGACTGTGAGAGCAGCGGCAAATGAAGAGTCTGAAGAGTCTTTTCAATCGATGTCTGAAACCACAGACGTGTCCCCTCTGTCTCTGCACTAGATGTGAAAGAGAAAGCACAGAATCTAATTTCTCTCATCAGCCTTAGTAAATCAAGTGCCACACAGTGAGATCAACGAATGCTCTGGGTCCCTGTCAGTCGGAGTAGCTCCTTCTTTTCTGGGAGGAGATGATACAGGGATGAAGGCAGAGTCTGGGAGGCTGGAGAAGATACAGACGCCTGTTTGGGGCCGGAATCAAATCACTCGTTTTCACCAATCAGAACCTCTGTATTCCTTGCTGTTCTCGCCCCACCTCCTTGAAGTTAGGTGAAGGAAAGGAAATGCAATGGGCTGGCAGCTTCCCTGAAGAAAATGCCTGTTCTCTGCATATGCAAATGTTCAAAGCTCACTTTCTTTTTTTTTTTATTAAGTCGTATACACATAGATCATGAATACATTTATGTGTGGGGTATGATGTGTTGATTTTTTAATACCATTTGGAGTGATTACATCAAACTAATTATTACAGCTTTCATCTCATTTACTTGATTATTGTGTTAAGACATTTATGTTCTACACTTGACAGATTTGACTTGTACCCTTGCAATACACTCTGCAGGTGTGGTCCCACCGTTTACCCTCCCTCCTCCCCTCCCTTCCCACTGCATTTCTCTCCTTCATCCTGGGCTATGGTTGTGATCTATCTTATATAAGAAAGTGTGAGTAAACATAAGTTGGTTTCATAAAAGTACTGACTACATTGGATAATTTTTCTTCCAATCTTGAGATACTTCCTTACTGGTTTCAGGTCCAACCGTGTAACAAAATCCCAAAACTCACTTTCAAATCAAGTCTCTCCCCATTGATTCCCAGGGTAGCTTGAATCTTTCATCATGCTCTAAAAAGTCTCATCTGCCTATATTTCGTGTGGCACCAGAACTTGTCCTGCTGGACTCTTTAGTTCTCTGCATCCTGAGTTTGGGGGCTCTGTGTTGAATCTCTGCAGCAATGAGGAACAGTAATGAGACTGATAAAGAATGTAAAAAAAAAAGGTTTGGCACCTGTAGCTCGGCAGCTAAGGCTCCTGCCACGTATACAAGAGCTGGCCCTGCCAAACAACAATAACAACTACAACCAAAAAATAGCCAGGCATTGTGGCGGGCACCTGTAGTCCCAGCTACTTGGAAGACTGAGGCAAGAGAATCAATTAAGCCCAAGAGCTTGAGGTTGCTGTGAGCTGTGACGCCATGGCACTCTGCTGAGGGCAACATAGTGAGACTCTATCACCAAAAAAAAAAAAAGGTGACTCTGATTGACATCTGAGCAGAAAATTTATCTGTGCCTTTCCTCAGTAAAGTCATAACACATCCTCTCTGTGACACTGAAAAGCATCCTTCTCCAGACCCTCTCAAATAAATGGGGGCAATCAATGACTGCTGGACCACTGCTGGCCCACTCTGCCCCCAAGTACTGATGGTGCAACATTGGCAGTGCATGTCAATGGCCTTTCCAAGGTCAGAGTCTTAGGAGAGTCACAGCAGGTAAGTGGGTGGGATGTAGCATGAATTTGAGATTGTGCAAAGTAGAGCAGAGACTAATGAAGGAGAGATAGACCCTGCCTGAAAGTGCAGGGCAGTCAGAGGTTTCTGAACCTCAAGTTGACAGTGGTAACTGGTCATCTCCCCAGCCCTCTCTGAGTGGTACAAAAGACAGAAGATCATTTAAAGCCAGGTTGTAATTTCCCAATCTAAAGTTCTCTAATGCAGTTTTTCCAGGAAAACACAGATGTGGCTTTCGGAGCCAATACCTGACTCTTTCTAAGGAGTGTCTGTATTTCGACTTTAATTTCCTTCTGGATTAGAAAGTAAGAGCCTGGAGCATATGAGGAAGGCCTTCCAATGTGACAAGGTGACAGGCCACTGAACGCACACGAGAGACTCTGTCTCAATACTTAGGAAATAAAAGTAGTTTAAAAAAAAAAACAGAAAAACTCTTTTCAAGGCTGAAACCTTCTTCCTTCAATGATTCTCTTCTATCCTTGCCCCTGTGTACCCTGCCTTTATGGCCCAAGTCTGCAGCATTTTAATGTGGTCAAAAGAAAGCTTTTTGCAGCCCTCAGAGATCCTCCTAGGACGCCAATGTGGCCCATGCCCATTAGTCTCCGGAGCTGCCCAAGGGGCTGCCGCAGACCACATTGATTAGACAGGCAATGTAAAATTTTACCTGTATTTAGTGAAAAAAAGCTAATAAAAGGGGGAGAAAAAATACCTGGAGAACCACATCTGGAAAGTTCCTGAAAAAAAGAGAGACATAAGAGTTTAACCACACCTGAAGGTGCATGTTGGTGTGGGATGAAATTTAGTAAATACTGGACATTTCTCTACGTAGCCTTTTTCTCAGATGATGAAACACCGATATTTGTTAGGCCTGTGTAGAAGTTATTAAGCGCATTTCACAGGCCACCCATGCCATCATCATCAGGGGGCTTATAAAAGCTCAGCTTCCAGAGCAACTTGTTCAATCCCCGAAGCTGCTGTTTTGGAGTTTATATTTCACCCAGCTCTGGAGGTGGACAATTTTCTATCACTGCTGCAACAAGTAATGGCAAATTTAGTACCTGAAAACAATTCCAGTTTATGCTCTTGCTCTTCTGGAAGTCAGGGTCCCTGGGCTAATGTCAAGGTGTCACAGCCTTCTGGAAGCTGTAGGAGAGAAGGGGTTCATTTTCCTTTCCTGGCTTCTGGAGACCCCTGCAATCCCAAGCTCCTGACCTCTTCCTTGCCTCTCTCTTGCAACACTCACACCTCTTGTAACACCCCTACTTTCTCTCTGATCTCTTGCCTCTCTTCTATGACAACACCTGTGAGTCCCCCTGGATAGTTCAGAATAATGTCCCCATCTCAGGATACTGATTGCAATTGCATCTGCAAAGTTTTTTACTATGTAAGGAAACATACCCAGGTGTCATGGGATTAGAATGTGGACATTTGGGGGCATTAATCAGCCCATCAATGAGTGATCAGATGCAAACAAATGTCTGAGACTGGGCGTGGTGGTTCATGCCTATAATCCCAGCACTGTGGGATTGCTTGAGCTCAGGAGTTCAAGACCAGCCTAAGCAGGAATGAGACCCTATCTCTACTAAAAATAGAAAAATTAGCCGAGTGTGGTAGTATACACCTGTAGTCCCAGCTACTCAGGAGGATCACCTGAACCCAGGAGTTTGAGGTTGCTGTGAGCTGTGATGCCAGAGCACTCTAACCTGGGGCAACAGAGTAAGACTGTCTCAAAAAAGATAAATAAATAAAAATAAAAACCAAATGTCTGAAAAACCTTGTCCCAGATTATGGGAGATATGCTTGAATAAGAGGGTGTATAAGCTCAGTAGGGCCTAATTAATCCAAGTGCCAGGCCACACATACAAGCCATTCTAAGAAATTATATAATCAAATCAACTGCTAGTCATTGTTTTAGTGAGGCATTACAAAATCTTTGTTAAGATGCATTGGCTTTGTTGTGTTTGGGTGGGGTGGGGCCTTCTCACATAACACCAGGGGCTCCATCCATACATATTTATGACAAAAAAAGTGTGGCAGAGAAGAAACACATCCGGGAAGCAGAGACCAGGTTGATGACCTGGGGTGGGGGGCGGCTACAGGGGCCCTACAGCAGAAGTGGGGGTGAGAGAGAAAGTTAAAGGTGAGTGTGTCTTTGTGAAAGCTGGTACACCCAGAGGCTGTCCTGATGGTACTGACCTTGAAAGGAAGGGAGCAAGAAAAAAGGAAAGGGTAAGAAGGAGGGAGGGGAAAAAAATCAAAATGAAAATGGTAAAGAACCCCCTGGCCAAAGAGCAGCATCCCGCTGGGTGGCACATACTGAGCCCTCCTGAACACAGGGCATTTCCCGCAGTGGCTACAGTTTCTTACGCCTTCCAGAGCACAGAGGCCAATATCTGACTATTAGGGGATGTGAGAGTCCTGGGTGGGGACAGAATTTCAATAGCACCAGCACAATTAATTGTGTTACTTTTGAGTATTTAATTAAGTGATTTAGTTACTCAGTCAATCTGCAGGCAATTTCTGAGCATTCATTAAATGCAAGCCACCCGCTAAGTGCATCTAAGTGCTGCCAGAATCACACTCACGGGAGGTGCTGATGGAGAAACAGCTGGGGTATCACCCAGCCTGCCCTAGTCCTGGCTCAGAGACTGGCGGGCTACGTGGCTTCGAGGAAGCTGCCTTTTTTTATCTAGTCTTCTGGTACAGACAACATGTAGATCAAACTAGATCTTTCCCATCTGGTGCTGACATGTCCAGACTTTATGACACTATGGCAGACACTTAGAAAATCAACGATACGAACAGATAACATTGACATTCTTTAGAAAATCCTCAGGGAAAATTGCCAAAAGTTTTCTGAAAACTCTACAGTCATGTAATACATTTTTTTTCTTAAAGGGACCTGGTGGAAGCCTAGATTCAAACCATTATGGGGCAGGAAGTTGCCCAATGGAGGACAATGACCTTATTGTAACAAAGACATGCAGTGAGACATGACAAAGGAAAGGCTCTTGCAAGCGTCCCTTGGTTTATGATTTTTCCTTCTGTATCCCAAATGCAGTTAAAGAAAGTTGGGATAGGATTTTAGACCAGGACAGGGTCTATAAGTAAATTTCTCCTGAATATCTTGCCCTGTGGGAAAATGATATGGAGGATCCCTTAACCCTTGACTCCTTGAGGAAGTTTTCCCAGGGCCTTGATTGTGAGATGCGAGTTGGTTTTGGCCTTTGCCCTTCTCCCTGGGAAAACCTTGCCACTCTAGTGACTGTCTGGGTGGCCGACACCCCCTTGTCAGGGTGAGGCCAGTGGCACCAGCAATGTCTAGTTTTCATTTGGTACAATGCATCCAATGCACATATTTCTGTCTCATTATGATACACAACACATAGATCGATACACATATTGTCCTGGAAAGAGCAGGTCTCCCCACTACTGACCAAAGCCAGGCCCGATAACAAGAGGCCTCATCTGTTTGGGCCAAAGGGGCAGCCTACACAGCTCAGGTCCAGCTTCCTCCAGGTGACTGTGCAGCCACTCATTTCCTCCTACTAACCCTCCCATTTCTCCCATCCGGCCCTGAGTTCCCTGGGTTTGGAATGGCAACATTCATACAGCTGACTAGAAATGCTTTGTCCAAATTTTTATCTCCAGAAACAAGATCAGCCATATCCCTTCTTTACTAAATGAAAATTTCAAAGCTTAGTGCAAAGCCACAGTAATCAAAACAGTGTGGTTCTGGTGTAAGGACAGATATACAGGTCAGCAAAATAGAATTAAAAGCTCAGAAAGAAACCCTTGGATATTTAGACAAATGATTTTCATAAAGGGTGCAAGATCATTCAGTAGGGAAAAGACAGTCTTTTCAACACCTGGTCTTGGAAAAAGTAGACATGCAAATGTGAAAGAATGAAGCTGGACCTTTCACTTATATCCTTTGTATATACAAAGACTAACCGAGAGTAGATGAGCAGAAATGGAAGAGCTAAAACTACAGAACTCTTAGAAAGAAACGGGAGGGGAAGGGTAATGCATTGGAATTGGCAATTATTTCTTGGAGATACTTACAAAAAAAGCACAGGAAACAAATGAAAAAACAGATAAGTTGGACATCAAGAAAATAAAAACTATTGTATATCCAAGGACACTATTGACCAAGTGGAATGACAATCCATAGAACGGGAGAACATACTTAAAAATCATGTATCTGAAAAGAGTTTTGTATCCAGAATATTTAAGAAACTCCAAAGGGCCAGGCACAATGGTTCACCCCAGTAATCCTAGCCTGCTGGGAGGCCAAAGCTGGTGGCTTGCTTGAGCTCAGGAGTTCAAGACCAGCCTGAGCAAGACTGAAATCCTATCTCTACTAAAAATACAAAAAAATTAGTTGGGAAGGGTGGTGGGCAGCTGTGGTCCCAGCTACCTGGGAGACTGAAGTAGGAAGATTGCTGGAGCCCAGGAGTTTGAGATTGCAGTGATCAATGGTGATGCCAATGCACTCTAGCACACAAAACAAAAGAAAAGAAAACGAAACAAACCCTTGTATAATTCAACAATAAAAAAGAAAAACAAACAATTAGATTAAAAATAGAATTTTGAAAATTTAAAAAGTATAGTATTCATCATCCTTAAAGTTCCTTATTTTATACTGAATACAGTTTAAACGTCAGGACTCTCTTTCCTCCCCATCTTCATCCACCTCTCTCACTCTCTCTCATCGTCTCTCAGCACATAATCATCAACAGGCAGTTGATACATGTGTAATTGATGCCTAAGATTTTATGTTTATATTTTAAAAAGTGAAAAAATCTATTATTCATTCCCTGTTAAGAAATTAACTTGTTTTTGCCTTAAAAATAGTTCCCTCATGGTCAGCGCCTGTAGCTCGGCAGCGAGGATGTCAGCCACATACTCCGGAGCTGAGGTTCAAATCCAGCCTGGGCCTGCCAACAATAGCAACAACAACAACAGTGACAACAACAAAATAGTTGGGCATTCTGGCAGGCATCTGTAGTCCCAGCTACTTAGGAGACTGAGGCAAAAGAATCACTTAAGTACAAGAGTTTGAGGTAGCTGTGAGCTGTAACACCACAGCACTCTACCGAGGGCAACATAGTAAGATGCTTTCTCAAAAAAAAAAAAAAATAGTTCCCTCACTTCTCCCCAGGAAAGCACCATCAGCAGATGTCTGTCCAGGGTTGAATTCATGTATATTGAAGCAGCTCCTTTCTTTAAAAAAGAGAGAAGTGTGGCCTGGGATAAGAATCTCTGCTTTCCCCTCCTGTGTCAGATGGGGGTGGGGTGAGGAAAGACTACTGGTGTCAATCCCTAAAGATGAGAAGACAAAGGAAGGACCTTCCACACGCAAAGGAGCAGCATGTGCAAAAGCCCATGAGTCTAGAGCAGGTCAGGCTGAGGAAATGCAAGCAGGTGTAGGGTGGGAGGTAGCAAGAGCACAGGGAAGGGGAGGGGAGGGGCTAGGGATGCACAGGGAGGAGGAGGGAGCGGGGATGCCCAGGGAGGGGAGGGGACTGGGGATGCCCAGGGAGGGGAGGGGACTGGGGATGCACAGGGACAGGGGATGCAAGGGGAGGGAAGCCCTGGGAGGGGAGGGGACTGCGGGAGCCCCGGGAGGGGAGGGACTGGGGATGCC